>JAWWNF010000454.1:600000-817731 GCA_034641395.1 Darevskia armeniaca | reverse complement strand
TGTCCTTAGCAGCAACGGCAGTAAAAACTACTGCAGTGAAAATGCTTGCATTTACAGCAAAAACAGCCTCAGGCAAGTTTGTGATGCTGGAGAGTCAGAGGTCCACTATGATGGCTGGTTGGAGAGAGAGACATACAGTCGTAATTCCAGAAGTCCGTTTGAATTCCAAAACGTTTGACTTCCAAAGTGCAGCTTCTGATTGGCTGCAGGAAGTTCCTGCAGCCAATCGGAAGCCATGGAAGCTCCATTGGACGTTCGGCTTCCGGAAGAATGTTCGAAAACTGGAACACTCACTTCCAGTTTTCGATCGCTCGGGAGCTGAAACGTTCGACCCCCAAGGCGTTTGGGAGCCAAGGTAAGAATGTACTTCTCTGCTTCTTCCCTCCCGGGAGAGGAGGGGAAATGACATCACACAGAGCCTTCTCTGCCAGTTACATTTCTATGGTCTGAGTCGGCGGCAATGCAGCTCTATGGTCTTAACCCTTTCACACGCCAACTAGCAAGAACGTGCATTGTTAGATTTGACTGCCTATCTCCCACATCCGTAAGGATGTGTAAAAAGTGGAGAAATGCTAAAAATTTGGGAAAGCCAGGGAAAGTGTAAAAACCACTTGACCCTTTTCTTCCTTTCGTGTACAGCCAAAACTCCAGCAGACGACACTCATTATCTCCAGAGGAGGCACCGCCGTGAGGAGCTGGTGCTGAGTCATACGAAATATGGGTGAGTAGGGAACAAATGTACAGAGAGACCTTCCTACCTACCTACCTTCCTACCTACCTACCTACATTCCTCAACAAGTGGATGAGCAGCAACGGTTGTTGCTGTTCTTGTTTTGCACGAGGTAATCTTCTGCCTTGGCCACAGGTCCTAATATCCAGGTATCTTCATCATATCATTACATGTGTTAATTTTGCTATCATAGTGTTTGAAATCTAACTACCCAGAAAGCGTCCTTACATCAGGCATGGAGAACATGGTCAAACCTGAAGGCCACATTCCCTTCTGGGAAAACTTACGGCAGCCACTTTTTTTAATTTTTCCTTTCATTTCTTCCATAAAAATTATACACCGCTTGATTGCAAAAAAACCAAACCAACCTCAAAATGGTTTACAAAAAGATAAGGCAATAAAATCAAGAAAGATTTACCACCCTACTGTAACACATACAAAAGTTAAGATATTAAAACAGTTTAATGTTATCTGTCAGTAGCCTTGTCTAAACAAGAACATTTTCAGCAGCCACCAAAAAGTGTAAAGTGAAGGTGCCTGTTTGATCTCATGAGGCAGGGAGTTCCAAAGTGTTCATGCAAATGTGGGAAACGGGTATTGTGTGACACCTATAGCGGTGCCAGTTCTGCCGATCGAAGTGGTAAGGCGACCTTGTAGGTGCATGTGGTGGGCGGGACCAGAGGCAAAAGTGGGTGGGGCCACAAATTTAAACTTTGCCTTTGTAGAGTAGATTTGTTGCCTCACATACTCCCACAGCCTTCTTTGTCCTTCTCACAGAACAAAAAAATTCCCCAAGCGGCTTAACAGTCAATCCCTCTTCCCAGGCAACTCTAGGGTTTGCAGCTCTGTGACGGGAACAGATAGGGGTCTCCTAACAACTTTCAAGATCCTTAAGCAGCCACAGTTCCCAGGATTCCTTGGGGGGGGGAAGCCAAGACAGTACAAAATGACATCCCAGCGCTTTGAACGCAGAGTGCAGATGGGGCCTGACAACGGGCCAAATCCTGCCTTCCTTCAAACAGCCGCCGTGCCCACCATCAGGCAATTCGTTCTGCACTCCTGTTATGTATTCAGTGGTCTGTGTTTGCCTGAGCTTGAGTCTGGACTAAGGATTCTGAGCTCCTGTGTTCTGATTCAATACATGGTGTCCAGTCACAGAACATTTCAGGATTTGGGCCTCTGCCATTGGCCCTTGAACTCTGAGTCGTGATTCGCAGCGTGGAAGTTTAGACAGCCAATCACGTTGGGAGGGGGAGTGGCCCAGGCTTCCAGGAATGTATATAAGCAATTGCTTTGCCCCGTTACCCAGTTATGTGGTTCAATAAAGGTTCTTGCTGTTATCACTGTGTCTTGCCTAGTGGTAACTCACCTACACTTCAAGTCCTACACCGAAGGAAGCCTCACAGAGTTCTGTAGGATTTTCTCATCGGCAAACACCGTTCACAGGATGGCTTGACCATCGTTCATTTGTTCTGCCTCTCTCTATCAATTTATCTGCACAGGTGGAAGGAATACATCCCGGGAACTCCATATTGTGCCGATATCGACACGGACCAGACGATGGAGTACAATATCCAGTACTCTTTCCCCAAATCCACTGCCTTTTTCGGGCGTGGGACCCTCGCGTAAGTCTTGGGTAACCTGCCAGCACATCCTTCCTTCCTTCCTTCCTTCCTTCCTTCCTTCCTTCCTTCCTTCCTTCCTTCCTTCCTTCCTTCCATCTTTATTGAAAGTTCCTTCCTTCCTTCCATCTTTATTGAAAGTTCCTTCCTTCCTTCCATCTTTATTGAAAGTTCAAAAAGTACATAACTATATGTGCACTATAACATGGCGAGACGTACCCTGTTTCCCCTTTTTTAATACGTAGTCATAAAGTAAGCCATGGCAGGGTTTTTTTTACCTTTGTGAGAAGTAAGACGTACCCCAAAAAGTAAGCCATGGTGCCGCCATTGTTCCCGTCGCCTCCTCAGCCCCTCCTGCGTGCGCAGGGAGCCAGCGAACCAGTGAGAGGCGCGGGGGGGGGCAACGTGCCTCTTGCGAAGTTCTGCCCCGCCTGCTTAGCGCGCAGGGAGAGGCGTGCGGGGGGGGGACGCCTCTTCCTGCCCCACCTGTTCCCCGTGCACAGGGAGCCAGCAAACCAGCGAGAGGCACAGGGGGCAACGCGCCTCTTGCGGAGTTCTGCCCCGCCTGCTCTGCGCGCAGGGGGAGGCTGTTCCGTACCATACTGACGTAATAAAAATAAGACATCCCCTGAAAATAAGCCACCCTGTGTTTTTTTGAGGGAAAAAATTATAAGACGGTGTCTTAAAAAGGGGGAAAGACGTAAATAAAAGAGAGAGAAAGAAAAAGAGAAACCCGTGTAGAAGGGAAAATAAAGGGGGGGGGGAGGGAAACTATATTTTACAAGGTTGTTATTGTACTTCACCAGATCTTAACCTATTGCACTATTTGTAAGAATGGATTCCAAGTATCGTTGAATTTGTCCATGGCAAGCCTGTGTTTATATGCAAGTTGTTCATATGTTGCGAGTTTGTATAAATCTTCTGGGTCATGTGGCCAGCATGACTAAGCCGCTTCTGGCGAACCAGAGCAGCGCACGGAAACGCCGTTTACCTTCCCGCCAGAGTGGTACCTATTTATCTACTTGCACTTTGACGTGCTTTCGAACTGCTAGGTGGGCAGGAGCTGGGACAGAGCAACGGGAGCTCACCCCATCGCGGGGATCCGAACCGCCGACCTTCTGATCAGCAAGCCCTAGGCTCTGTGGTTTAACTCACAGCACCACCTGGGTCCCTTGGATAGCCCTTTTTAAAAGAAACGTAATGGGGTCCAGTAGGGATGCCGTTGGCGCTGTGGTCTAAACCACTGAGCCTAGGGCTTGCCGATCAGAAGGTTGGCGGTTCGAAATCCCCGCGATGGGGTGAGCTCCTGTTGCTCAGTCCCTGCTCCTGCCCACCTAGCAGTTCGAAACCACGTCCAAGTGCAAGTAGATAAATAGGTACCGCTCCCGCGGGAAGGTAAACGGCGTTTCCGTGCGCTGCTCTGGTTCGCCAGAAGCGGCTTAGTCCTGCTGGCCACATGACCCGGAAAAACTGTCTGCGGACAAACGCCGGCTCCCTCATCCTATAAGAGCGAGATGAGCACCGCAACCCCAGAGTCGTCTGCAACTGGACCTAACGATCAGGGGTACCTTTACTTTACCTTTAATGGGGTCCAGTATATTCTAAATATTATTTTTTGTTGTATGAGCCTATTAGCACTACTTAAGCTGGAGATGGCTTCTGCAGAGGAAGGCGTGCGCGCGCAGTCAAAGCGCAGTTTCAAGTCACACTTCTCTTCCATCATTTTATCTTTGGCTAGAGACACTCCCCCTTGTTGTGTATTGATTCAAAGGTTATCTCTGTATTACTATTGTCCTGTAAAGTAACTGCATTCCTGTTCCAGAAGGAACAGCTTCTATTGGTTTATTCAAGCTGCTGTATTTGGATCCTCAGCTTTATTGGTTCCCACCAAAAAGCTGCTGTGTGATTGCTTGAGATTGTTCCCTCCAAAATGTATCTTTTCCTTGCCATGTCTCTGTCCCTATAAATGTAGCCCCCTCCCTCCTTCCCTCAGTCTTGTCTTGTTGCCTGAATAAAGACGTTGTTACATGAAGACGACTGTCTCCTTGCCTGCAATGTCAGAAGAGCTGAAATCACTAGCTGAAATCATTAGCCCCACGCTACTACAACTGGCGACGAAGGTGGGATCCGGAATGCTGGGGAGCAGTTAAACGCAGCCGTGCCTCAGGGTCCGGATTGCCGCACAGGACAAGACCTCACTGGCCAGCTGAGAAGACGACCCCACCGCTTGGAGAATGGAGAGTCCAAGGGTATGGGAGCCCTTCCAGCCATCAGAGCCCCACCTATGGGAAGACTACGTTGAACGCTTTGAGTTCTTCGCGGCGGCTCAAGGAATCACTGATGCCGGCAAAAGAAGGGCCACGTTCCTGAGTTGCTGTGGGCCTGAGACCTTCAAGCTGGCCAAGGCATTGCTCGCCCCAGCGAAGCTGAGTGAGACATCTCTCAAGGACTATTCTTGCCTGCCTAACAAGCCACCTGGCGCCTACCGAGACCAAGATGGCCCGGCGGATGGAGTTCCATAAGAGGCAGCAGCGCACTGGAGAGTCTGTGGCTGCATTTCTAGCTGAACTCCGGAAGCTTGCTCAGCACTGTGGCTTTCAAAATCTGGAAGAGACTCTCCTGGATTGATTTGTAGGGGGCTTGAGCAGCAAAAAGGCCCGAAGACGCATTGTGGCCAAAGAAGAGGTTACCCTTGCTTCCGCCTTGAAGGAGGCCACTGCTACGGAGAATTATGAAAGAGAGGAGCGTGAGGCCAGTTTGCAAGGTCACCAAGCCGCAGAAAGAAGCTGCGCATGCATGGATGAGCTAGTGGTCAGTCCGAGTCAGAGCCCAGTCCGCGGAGTCGAGTCGGTGCGTCAGGCCGGCACAGCGCACAAGGATCGCCGAAGCGCTTGCCCAGGCTGTGGCGGGAACCATGAGCGGAAAGATTGCCGTTTCCGTGATGCTAGGTGTAGAACATGCAGAAAGACTGGACACATCGCCAGGGTCTGTAGATCTGCGACGTCAGGAGCAACTGGATCACCTAGATCGGCGTTTCGCAGACCATCCACCGCGACTCATCTCCTAGAGGACTGCAACTACCTCACGGAAATCAATGGGGAAAGACCGTTGCAGTTCCCAGCGCAAGGCAAGACACATGTGAAGGTGAAGATTGAGGGTCAGCTGTGCAACATGGAGGTGGACTCCGGATCTGGATTCACCATCGTTTCGGACCAGACCGCGAGGACGTTTTTCCCTGGGGGTAAGTTTCCCTCTCTGGAGCCCTTCCCGACAACCTTGCAATCATACTCAGCGGGCCGCATCCACATTTTGGGAATGTGTGCCGTGAAAGTACAGTTCTGGGACAAACAGGCTGTGCTCAAACTGGTGATTGCAGAGGGGAGTCGCCCCAGTCTCCTGGGCACTGACTGGTTCCCCGCCCTGGGACTGAGTATATCAGGGCTTAATTCAATCCAAACCTCCCCTGAGATGGGCGAGGCGTTATGCAAGGAATTTGCTGAACTCTTTAATGGGAAACTGGTTGTTATAAAGGGCCCCCAATTGACTTTGAGCTGGACCCCGGGGTGGCCCCAATCCGACTCAAACCAAGGCGAGTGCCGTTTGCACTGCAACCCAAGATTGAGGCAGAACTGGATAAATTGGTCAAGCAGGGAGTTCTCTCACCCGTGGACCTCTGCCCAAGTGGGAAACTCCAATAGTTACACCCCTTAAAGCTAATGGGGAAGTTAGGATCTGTGCAGATTACAAATGTACTATCAATAAGGCACTCAGGGGAAACTCATACCCCATTCCAGTCGTCTCACAGCTGTTGGCAAAACTGGCTGGGGGCAAGGTTTTCGCCAAAATTGACCTAGCACAAGCTTACCAACAGCTGCCAGTAACCCCACAATCAGCAGAAGCACAGACTATCGTAACTCAGAAAGGGGCGTTCAGAGTTAACAGATTACAGTTTGGAGTTTGTGTGGCACCAGGGATTTTTCAAGGGCTAATGGAGTGCCCTGTTAAGGGGGTCTGCCGGGGGTCTTGCCATTTTTTGATGACGTTCTGATTGCTGGAAAAGACCCCCAGGAACTGACTGAGCGTGTCCGTGCAGTGTTACTCAAGTTCAAGGAGGTGGGGCTGCAACTGAAAAAGGAAAAATGCAGTTTTGGGGTGCCAACTGTGGACTTCTTGGGTTTTAAAATTGACGCAGCAGGCATCCACCCCACGGAGGCTAAAATTAAGGCCATCACTGAAGCACCACGCCCACAGAACAAGACGGAGTTGCAGTCATTCCTGGGACTTATTAACTTTTATCACTCATTCTTACCCCAGAAAGCTTCGGTAGCTGAAACCGTTGCATAGATTATTGCAGAAAAAGAATGTGTGGCGTTGGGGTCAGGCACAGCAGAAGGCTTTTGACTCCTTTGCGAGGAATGCTGACTAGCAGGAGCGTCCTTGCTCATTATGATGAGTCGAAGCCACTGGTCCTGGCATGTGATGCCTCTCAATATGGGCTGGGGGGCTGTGCTGAGCCATAGGGAACCGGATGGGTCGGAAAAGCCCATCTCTTTCTATTCCCGTACGTTGTCGCCCACGGAGCGCAACTATGCTCAAATTGACAAAGAAGCACTGGCAATTGTGGCAGGGATCAAAAAGTTCTATGACTATGTGTATGGTCGCCATTTCTCCATTGAAACGGACCACAAGCCACTGTTGGGGTTGTTCAACCCAACACAAACAAACGCCACAAATCCTCTCCCCCAGAATGTTGCGCTGGTCTATATTCCTGAATGGGTTCCAGTACACCCTGACCCATGTGCCGGGAAAAAGGTTGGGCCACGCTGATGCATTGAGTCGATTGCCCCTTCCTGGTGGGAGCGATGCGGATCCTGCCCCAGCGGAACGCATCATGATGCTAGAAACGCTTCCGGGGCCCCCTGTAACTGCTACTGAAATAGCTAAGAGAACAAGGAAAGATGCCGTTCTCTCCCGTGTGCTCACTTGGGTGGGGGAGGGGGGTGGCCAGGTGGCCCGCATGAAGAAAAATTCAGGCCTTATGCAACAAGGCAGCATGAGTTATCCTTGCACAAGGGTTGTCTCCTGTGGGGAGACAGGGTGATCATCCAGCACCACTGAGAAACAGGGTTCTAGAGACGCTTCACATGGGACATCCGGGGAATGGTCAGGATGAAGTCTCTAGCCCGATGTTATGTGTGGTGGCCGGGAATGGACCATGAGGTTGAACAGTGGGTACGGACATGCAAGGCATGCCAAGAGGTGCGCCCAGAAGTGGCCAGAGCACCGGTCCACTGGTGGGAGCAGTCCAGGACTACCCTGGAGCCGGCTGCACATAGATTTTGCTGGGCCATTCCAAGGGAAGGTTTTTTTTGGTTATAGTTGATGCGTATTCCAAATGGTTAGAAGTAGCTATGGTGCCCAGCATGTCATCAGCCGCAGTGATCAAAGTGTTGAGACGGCTGTTTGCGACCCACGGGTTGCCCCGAGACCATCGTGTCAGATAATGGAGCAGCTTTTGTATCTCAAGAATTCAGGGCATTCTTGGCAGATAACTTCATAAGAGGGGTCACATCAGCTCCCTTTCACCCATCCTCCAATGGGCAGGCTGAGCGCATGGTACGAACAGCCAAAGGATCCATTGCGCGTTTAATGGAGGGTGACTGGTCGGCTCGCATCGCACCCGAATGTTGTTTTTGCAGCATGCGACGCCGTGTACTGCTACGGGCAAGTCGCCAGCGGAGCTGCTCCTAGGTAGAAGGCTGGTAACGGTGCTGGATTACGTCCACCCAGACAAGGTGCCAAACCACAATTCAAGAGCACCCCCACAGGCCGAGAGTGACACAACAAGGTATCTCGCCCCTGAAGATCTGGTCTGGGTGAGAAACTATGCACGAGGTCCCACGGTGGGGTGGCAGGTGTGATCACCCGGGCTAGTGGACCTGTGTCCTATTACGTAACTTTGGAAAATGGGCAGGTTTGGAGGAGACATATAGATCAGCTGAGGCGCCGGGCGCCCAGCAGGGAGGAGTCGGATGCGGAGAATGTACAGGCTGAGGATACTCCTCCCCCTGCTAATGGACACACAGCTGCAAGGCCAGAGTGGAAATGGCCCAGAGATGCAGGCACCAGAGGTTTCAGCAAATGAACCTGGTCCCTGCTAGTCCTCATGAGGATGAGGAACAGGTAGGGGACTCTGAGCTGTCTGAGACTCCCTCTGTTCCTGACACAACGACTACAATAGCCCCTCCACCGCAGGTAATACCTAATCCTGTACCTGCCACACCTGATGTCAGGAGGTCAAGAAGAAGTCGCAGCACCCCACAGTATCTAAGGGATTACGTGTGTTGTGCTCACTAGGGGGGAAGGGGTGTTGTGTATTGATTCAAAGGTTATCTCTGTATTACTATTGTCTGTAAAGTAACTGCATTCCTGTTCCAGAAGGAACAGCTTCTATTGGTTTATTCAAGCTGCTGTATTTGGATCCTCAGCTTTATTGGTTCCCACCAAAAAGCTGCTGTGTGATTGCTTGATATTGTTCCCCTCCAAAATGTATCTTTTCCTTGCCCATGTCTCTGTCCCTATAAATGTAGCCCCCCTCCCTCCTTCCCTCAGTCTTGTCTTGTTGCCCTGAATAAAGAGTTGTTACATGAAGACGCTGTCTCCTTGCCTGCAATGTCAGAGAGCTGAAATCACTAGCTGAAATCATTAGCCCCACGCTACTACACCCCTGCTAGTCAAAAATATGGATTCAGTCTTAGGCTGGTTGTTTTGATTTCTTTAAGGCTCTAATGCCGCTGTGAGATACTTGGACCTTGGCTTGGTTGTTGAAAAAGCTGCATACAAATATTACATAATATAACCTATAGCTTACCTGGCCGCGCCCTGCTGCGGCTGAATTTGTGAAATTGAAGACGTTCCCCTGTTCACCTTCCGTCTGCCCCTTCTCTGTCCCCACCCCCTTTTTTCAATTACTCTCTCTTCTCGCCCCCCCCTTTTCTATTACTGGTTTGCGAGCTTGCAATTGGCGACGGAACTCTGGCAGGGGGAAGGTTTTGTAGCTGCAGTACCAGTATAGCCGTCGCTAGAGGGCGAGGTTTTGCTGGTGACATCTAATAGGTGCGACAATTTTTGTGATTTTGTAGCTGTAGTACCAGTATAGCCGTCGCTAGAGGGCACTGTTTTGCTGGTGACGTGTAATAGGGGAGCCAATTTTTTCCCCCATTTTCCCTTTATTTTAGGCATGACAGGTGTGGTTTTTCTGAATTTTATTATGCCAGATTCTTTTGCCATGGTAATGGAACGCTGTGTCCTAATTTGATGCGATTTGGTCCAGCGGTTACGCAGCAAGGGTGTTGCAGACAAACACGCAATGGGAACATTTATATATACATAGATTCATTTTGGGGGGAGGGGAATGTGCGACCCTCCAGATGTGGTTACACTCCAAACCCTATCTGCTTTGACCCAGCAAGACCCCTGGGGATTGTTTTCCAACAATGCAGCATGCATACCTTCCAACGTTTTCCCATTCAAAACTCATCTTCCGGGCCGCGTTCCCAAGCGAGTCACGTGACCTGTGCCTTGCTCTCACCCTGAAATGTGCTTTTCGGGGTGACAGCGCAAGGGCACGCTAGATCGCAGCACCCAAAATGGCTGCCGAGATCTCGTGAGAAAAAAACGGGTGTCCTGCTTTTTTGCGGGGCACTTGGAAGGTACGAATTTGGTGGGCATCGCTGTTTCTTGTGGGAATGAGTTCCCTAGTTTAACAATGCAAGATGTGAAGAAAGCCTTTCTTTTGTCTGTTCAGCCATCTCCCTTTGCACAAGATCTTGGACAGCAGCTGCCAGCCAGAGTTGGCAACACTATGGTCTGACTCAGCGTACAAGGAAGCTTTGCTCAAGGGCATATCCTCCTCCTCCTCTTCCTCTTCCTCCTCAGTAGTTGTCTTCCTTGACCAGTTCTCTTTCTGTGTCTCCTCCTCAGGCTGTTTGAGGCCAAAATGAAGGGCTTCCTGGACAAACCTTACTCCTGGGAGAAACTTGAAGACATCCGCAAGGTCTTCTGGTTTCTACCACACCCCTGCCTCAGGTCAGTGATGGCTGAGGAAGCTGCCTCTCTTCAAAGCAAGCCCTTTCCATGAGAGGTCCGGGAGGGTGGCAATATGAGAACGGGCTTTTTCGGTGGTGGCTCCCCATTTGTGGAATGCTCTCCCCAGGGAGGCTCGCCTGGCACCATCATTGCTTAGCTTTAGTAGAGTAACTCTCAAACTACAATTAATCCAGAATGTGGCAGCTGGATCAGTGACTGGATGTGGCCGCTTTGACCACATACAACACGGGTCCGAAGAAATCTACAGTATATTGGCTCCCAGTACATTTCCGAGCACAATGCAAAGTGTTGGTGCTGACCTTTAAAGCCCTAAACGGCCTCGGTCCTGTATACCTGAAGGAGCATCTCCACCCCCATCGTTCAGCCCCCTAAGGTCCAGCTCCGAGGGCCTTCTGGCGGTTCCCTCACTGAGACATGAAGTTACAGGGAACCAGGCAGAGGGCCTTCTCGGTGGTGGGCGCCCACCCTATGGAACGTCCTCCCATCAGTTGTCAAGAAGATAAACAATTATACGACTTCCGTAGACATCTGAAGGCAGCCCTGTATAGGGAAGTTTCTAATGTCAGATGTTTTCTGCGTTTTTGTATTCTGTTGGAAACCGTCCAGAATGAGCAGGGTATTATTATTATTATTATTATTATTATTATTATTATTATTATATTTATTTGTTTGTTTTTATTATTATTTATTATAGTTATTGTTATTATTCTAGGCAAAAGTGCTTCTTTTCCACCAGGCTTTTAATTGTCTGTATCTCTCCTTCTTCCCTTCTCCAGAGTATGTGTTCAGACACTGGAAAGATGACGATTTCTTTGGCTACCAGTATCTGAATGGAATGAACCCTGTGTTGATCCGGAAATGCACAAAGATCCGGAAAACTTCCCTGTGACCCAGGAGATGGTGGCCGGGGCCTTTGGGAGAATCCACTACCCTCAAGGAAGAGTTGGAGGTTGTTCATTGTTCTCTTTGTCATTGGTTGTATCTCAGAGCCACATTCGTCTGTCTGTCTGTCTGTCTGTCTGTCTGTCTGTCTGTCTCTCTCTCTCTCTCTCTCTCTCTCTCTCTCTGTGTGTGTGTGTCCCCTTCTCTATGCATATAAAGGTAAAGGGACGGCTGACCATTAGGTCCAGTCGTGTCCGACTCTGGGGTTGCGGTGCTCATCTCGCTTTATTGGCCGAGGGAGCCGGCGTACAGCTTTCGGGTCATGTGGCCAGCATGACAAAGCCACTTCTGGCGAACCAGAGGCAGCGCACGGAAACGCCGTTTACCTTCCCGCCTGGAGCAGTACCTACCGTATTTTTTGCTCTATAAGGCGCACCTGACCATAGGACGCACCTAGTTTTCAGAGGGGAAAAGCCCTAATTTTTTTAGGATCAACTCAAATTTCTGCAGCTTCTTTTGCAAAGGAGGAAAAGCCCCATTTTTTGAGGATCAGCTCAAAATTGTTGAGCTTACTTTGCAAAGGAAAAAACCCTGTTTTATGGGGTTTAACTCACAGTTCTGCAGCTTCAGTAAAGGAAGCCCATTTCTACAGTTTCCAGACAGATAATCTAATCAGCCAGTCACATGTCGCTGGGGAAACAGCCTCCCTCTGCAAGGGGGCGGGGCTGGAATCTCTCTCCCTTATCTCTGTCCCCGATCCTTTGCTGAGCAGCTGCTCAGCGGGCTTCCTTTCAACACCCCCTTCTCTCTCTCTTTTTTAAAAAAGGACGATCTGCTTTTGCCCCTGGGCAGTTCAGCTCCAGGGACCACACATTCGCTCCATAAGACGCACAGACATTTCCCTTAATTTTTTAGGAGGAAAAAAGTGCGTCTTATGGAGTGAAAAATATGGTATTTATCTACTTGCACTTGACGTGCTTTCGAACTGCTAGGTTGGCAGGAGTAGGACCGAGCAACGGGAGCTCACCCCGTTGCGGGGATTCGAACCGCCGACCTTCTGATCGGCAAGCCCTAGGCTCTGTGGTTTAACCCATAGCGCCACCCGCGTCCCTTCTCTATGCATCTATATGTCTTAACATATCCATAGCCCACCTCTCTAATAATAGTATCCAAGGCAGCTAACCAAAATAACTCTAAAGAACCAAAAATGTAGCCGTCACCAGAGGAGCATGATGGCTGAGGATGATGGGAACTTTAGTCCAGAATGCTGGGCGGTCTGACGTCAGATGGGAGTCAAACTTCCCTCCCTTCTCCAACCCCCTCCAACTCTGTTTTTTCAGAAAGGAAACCATTACCTGGCAGATTACAAGTTGCTGGAGGATATCCCTACCATCCTGGTGAACGGCAAAGAGCAATACATTGCTGCCCCTCTCTGTTTGCTCCACCAAAAGCCTTGTGGAGTAGTCATTCCTCTAGCCATCCAGGTAACGATTTAATAATAATATAATAATAATAATAAATAATAATAATAATAATAATTTATTATTTGTACCCTGCCCATCTGGCCGGGTCAGATGTCTTCTAAAAGTCAGATAGTTGTTTATTTCCTTGACATCTGACTGGAGGGCGTTCCACAGGGTGGGTGCCACCACCGAGAAGGCCCTCTGCCTGGTTCCCTGGAACCTCACTTCTCGCAGGGAGGGAACCGCCAGAAGGCCCTCGGAGCTGGACCTCAGTGTCCAGGCTGAACGATGGGGGTGGAGACTTTTGCTACGTTTTAAGGTATTGCAAAACTATGTTCCCAAATTCCCAATCCCATTCCATTTTCTCATGTAGTTGTTTATCTCTTTGACCTCTGATGGGAGGGCGTTCCACAGGGCGGGTGCCACTACCGAGAAGGCCCTCTGCCTGGTTCCCTGTAGCTTTGCTTCTCGCAGGGAGGAAACCGCCAGAAGGCCCTCGGCGCTGGATCTCAGTGCCAGGGGAAAACCAGGGGAAAATTCAACAGAAGGATTGCAAACAAGCAAGGAGGTTCCCCTCACTTAAGGGAAGTCAAAAGATAATTCGATGAGGCCGAGGAGGTGGTAGATGTTTAGAGCACAAGGAGTAAAACCTACACAAATCTGGAGCGGAGTCCCTAAGAGGGTTGGACGGTGCCTTGTAGGCCTCCTTCCGGCAACTCTTGCAGCCATGCTGGTGCCAAACGTCTCACTCTGCTCTCCTTTGGACCACACCTGTGAGGCCGAGAGGGGGCGGGTCTTGTCGTCCGGGCAGCCCAGGACCTCCAGACCAATTGAGGGCTACTAGCCACAATGCCTACACTCTTCCTCCACAGCTTCTGAATCCCAGTTGCTGGAAACCTCGAGAGGGGAGAGGGCTGTATTGCGTATGGGTTTCCTACCATGTTTCCCCTATTTTAAAACACCGTCTTATTTTTTTTTCCCTCAAGAAAACGCACTATGGCTTATTTTGAGGGGATGTCTTATTTTTATTACGTAAGCACGCCTTGGCAAGGCCACGCTCGAGTTCTGGGGCTGCGAAGGACGGGACGGGCGCGGAGCTCGTTGTTTGCTTGCTGGCAGCGGGGGGAGGATCCAAGCTGAGCTTTGAGGAAACGGGCACCAGAGAGACCCGCTTTCGCTGGGCGCTCTCTCCTGCTCCTCCTCCGCCGCCTTCCCTCCTCAAAACTCGACAGAAGCCTTGTTTCCCAAGGGGCGTCTTGGGTGACGCACGGGGCGGCTCGGGGGATTTCGTCGTGGCGACAAGCAGGGAAAGCCCGTGCCGCCTTCCCTCTCCGCCACGGTGGCCGCCCCATGCGCTCTGCACCCAGCGGAGTTGGGCGAACACGCAGGCAAAGAGACCTTCGGAGTGCCTTTGTCGCGCCCGCTGCCCCTTCCTGTGCGCCCTGCTCTGCAGAGTTCCTGAGCGCTGCTTCTGGGGCTGACTGGTTTTGGTGGCGGGACTGGACGCCCCGCCCCACCTTTTCCTTGGCGCCCTCCAGAACTGCGCCTATCACTATGGCTTATTTTCGGGGTACGGCTTATATTTCGCAAATGCGAAAAAATCCTGCTATGGCTTATTTTATGACTACGTCTTAAAATAGGGGAAACAGGGTACAGGTATTTGTTTGGGCACTGTAAGAAGAGCGTGATAGACTAGACCAGGGGTAGGCAACCTAAGGCCCGTGGGCCGGATGCAACCCAGTCGCTTGCTCAATCCGGCCCGCAGATGGTCCAGAAATCAGCATGTTTTTACATGAGTAGAATGTGTCCTTTTTAAAAAAAATGCATCTCTGGGTTATTTGTAGGGCCTGCCTGGTGTTTTTACATGAGTAGAATGTGTGCTTTTATTTAAAATGCATCTCTGGGTTATTTGTGGGGCATAGGAATTCGTTCATTATCTTTTTCAAAATATAGTCCGGCCCCCCACAAGGTCTGAGGGACGGTGGACCGGCCCATGGCTGAAAAAGGTTGCTGACCCCTGGACTAGATGGGCCATGGAACAGTCTGTCTTACGGACAGTCTGGAGACACCCTCCTCAGCCGTTGTGTATTTTATTCCATTGTGATTCCCCCTTTCAGTTGAGCCAACGCCCAGGCCCCCAAAGCCCCATTTTCTTGCCCACCGACGAAGAGTGGATCTGGATCTTAGCCAAGACCTGGGTGCGAAACGCCGAATTCCACATCCACGAGGTGAACACTCACCTGCTCCGTGGGCATCTGATGGCGGAGGTCTTTGCGGTGTCGACGCTGAGGCAGCTCCCCATGTGTCACCCGCTGTACAAGGTGAGAGAGCCCAGAGGGGTTGAGTTTGGGGCATTTAGCGGCGAGTACGGGGAGGGATGTTTTTGACATCCTCTTTTATCTTTTGAAGGAAACAAACTGCGTCTGGGGGGAAAGGCTGCCTCTCCCAGTGTGAGCCAGTGTGGTGTAGTGGTTAAGAGCGGTAGACTTGCAATCCGGTGAACCGGGTTCGCGTCTCCGCTCCTCCACATGCAGCTGCAGTCTTGAGGAAGGCAGTCTTGATTTACAGTAGAGCTTTGAGAAAGGTCACAGCGCAGAGATAGGCGAACAAAAGAGTTGGGACGTGTTAGAAGAAGGGGGGGGATTGTGACAGGGCAGCCAGCTGACACGTCACTGGAGAGTATCTCTGATCCCCCTTCTCCCAGAACTCGGCGTTCATTAAGGGGGCAGGAACAACGGAACCAGAGACCATAAAGGCATAGCTGTCAACTTTCGGATTTGAAAATAAGGGGTGCCGCAAGGGCGGTGCAATGGCACCAAGTAGCCTCGCCACCCTGCGCTCCAGAGGCTGCGCGCGAACGGGTGAGCGAAAGAGCGAGCGCATAGACGGCAGGCTGTCTGTCTGTCTGGTTGGGCGTGAGGGTCTGGCTGCACAAGGCATGCAAGCTCCGCCCCCAGTCGGTCTCAGACTCCTTATTGGCAGCCGAGCAACACAGCTGAGGAGCCTCCCTGGCCGGCAGGGAGGGAGAGGAGCTGCTTCCTTGGAAATCCGGGAAATTTAAGGGAGATCAACAATCCGGGATAGCAGCGGTAAACAGCATTGGAATAAGGGAGTTTCCCGCCAAAAAAGGGAGGGTTGACAGCTATGCATAAAGGGGAGGTGCTGTTGCTAGGCATGGGGGAGGAGGAGAATCAGGGGAAGAACATGCTATGACCTCCGTTACAAGACCTTTGTCTCTGCGTACCTTGAGACCCCCCCCCAATGTCCTTACACGTGTTCCCTTTCCGCCCCCCTCCAGCTTCTGATTCCTCACCTCCGTTACTCCATCCATATCAACGTGCTGGCTAGAACCTACCTTATCAGCCAAGGAGGTACCTTTGACCGGGTAAGTGGGAGATTCGCCCTTGGAGGAATGCTTGGGGACCCCGCCGTGGAATGCCTTCCGCACTGAGCCAGCTCTTCAGGCCCAAGGACACACGGTTCTCTCTGTCCTTCCACATCCCACCCATTCGACCACAGGGTGATTTGCAGCTGACTTGGGGAGTCTTTTCTGGGGATGCCTCTCTGTTTTGCAGGGCTCCGAGGGCGGTCTTCTGTTTGGAAGTGCCTTGCTTTGAAGGCTGTCTAAAGGTAAAGGCAAAGGGACCCCTGACCGTTAGGTCCAGTCGCAAACGACTCTGGGGTTGAGTGCTCACCTCGCTCTATAGGCCGAGGGAGCTGACGTTTGTCCACAGACAGCTTCCAGGTCATGTGGCCAGCATGACTAAGCCGCTTCTGGCGAACCAGAGCAGCGCACGGAAACGCCGTTTACCTTCCCGCTGGAGTGGTACCTATTTATCTACTTGCTCTTTGACGTGCTTTCGAACTGCTAGGTGGGCAGGAGCTGGAACCGAGCAACGGGACCTCACCCCGTCGCGGGGATTCGAACCACCGACCTTTTGATTGGCAAGCCCTAGGCTCAGTGGTTTAGACCACAGTGCCACTTGCATCCCTGTATAATTTACGCCGGCTCCCTCGGCCAATAAAGCGAGATGAGCACCGCAACCCCAGAGTCGTTTGCGACTGGACCTAACGGTCAGGGGTCCCTTTAAAAGGTAAAGGGACCCCTGACCATTAGGTCCAGTCGTGTCCGACTCTGGGGTTGTGAGCTCATCTCACTTTACTGGCCGAGGGAGCCAGCGTACAGCTTCCGGGTCATGTGGCCAGCATGATTAAGCCACTTCTGGCGAACCAGAGCAGCGCACGGAAATGCCATTTACCTTCCCGCTGGAGCGGTACCTATTTATCTACTTGCACTTTGACTGCTTTCGAACTGCTAGGTTGTCAGGACCCTTTACCTTTACCTTTACCTAAATTATAGCAATTGTTTCCAAGTCTATACATATGGCTCAGCACTGGCAAGTGTTAGATTATACACAGGGCTGCCTCTGAAGGCAGTTTGGAAACTTCAGCTGGGGCAGAATTCGATGTGCCTCATTTGGGGGTGTGCTGAGTGGTCTTCTCCCCTCCCCACCCGCTTTCCACCGCAGGCCATAGCGACCGGGCGCCGAGGGTTAGCTGTGCTTCTTAAAAAGTGCCTGGACAACCTGACCTACACGGATCTGTGCCTCCCTGAGGACATCGAGGCCCGAGGAGTCGACTCGCTTGCCGATTACTACTACAGGGACGACGGGCTGAAGATATGGGATGCCATCGAGAGGTAAGAGAAACAGGATTCGCGAGGAAGTGTTGCACGGGCTCACGGAGGGCAGCCAGGTATTGGCTGGGTGCTTTCAGTGGAATGGCTGGCGTCTTCTTCAAACAGCAGCCCCGTGCCCACCTGTTCCAGTGTGGTGTAGTGGTTAAGAGCGGTAGACTCGTAATCTGGAGAACCGGGTTCGCTTCCCCTCTCCTCCACATGCAGCTGCTGGGTGACCTTGGGCTAGTCCCACTTCTCTGAAGTCTCTCAGCCCCACTCGCCTCACAGAGTGTTTGTTGTGGGGGAGGAAGGGAAAAGGAGATTGTTAGCCGCTTTGAGACACCTTAGGGTAGTGATAAAGCAGGATATAAAATCCAAACTCTTCTTCTTCTTCTTCTTCCTCCTCCTCCTCTTTCTCACACTGCATGCCTGATCTCAAACTCTGCTCCCAGTTTCCAGAGCGGTTTGCCGCCATGTATGGGGTGGGGAGAGCTGCTACTCAAGAGCAAGGCATCAAAGCACATGTAGCGCACAAACACGAATTCTGGGGGTGGTAATTCCCGCTGAGACCACATAACACCGGTCCTGAAAGACCTACATTGGCTCCCAGGATGTTTCCGAGCACAATTCAAAGTGTTGATGCTGAACTTGAAAGCCCTAAACGGCCTCAAAGGCCCAGTATACCTGAAGGAGCGTCTCCACCCCCATCGTTCAACCCAGACACTGAGGTCCAACTCCGAGGGCCTTCTGGCGGTTCCCTCCCTGCGAGAAGTGAGGTTACAGGGAACCAGGCAGAGGGCCTTCTTGGTGAAAAATAGAATGGGATTGGGAATTGGAGAAAATAGAATGGGATTGGGAATTTGGGAACATAGTTTTGCAATACATTAAAACGTAGCAAAAGTCTCCACCCCCATCATTCAGCCTGGACACTGAGGTCCAGCTCCAAGGGTCTTCTGGCGGTTCCCTCCCTGCGAGAAGTGAGGTTCCAGGGAACCAGGCAGAGGGCCTTCTCGGTGGTGGCGCCCGCCCTGTGGAACTCCCTCCCATCAAATGTCAAGAAAATAAACAACTATCTGACTTTCAGAAGACATCTGAAGGCAGCCCTGTTTAGGGAAGTTTTTAATGTTTGATGTTTTATCGTGTTTTTAATATTCTGTTGGGAGTCGCCCAGAGTGGCTGGGGAAACTCAGCCAGATGGGCGGGGTACAAATAATAAATTATAAATAAATAAATTGTTGTTGTTGTTATAGTTAGGTATAGGTATAAAAAAATAGGTATAAATAAATAAATTGTTGTTGTTGTTATAGTTTACGCCTCACAGAGCTAGAATTCCGCACACAGCCCGCCTGGGCAGCCGGCTTAACTTCTCATTTCCCCCACAGCTTCGTCTCTGGCATCGTGGAACTGTACTACAAAAGCAACTTGTCCGTCCAGAGAGATTACGAGCTTCAGGCCTGGATCTGCGACATCTTCACAAAAGGCTTTCTGTCCAAGCGCTCGTCAGGTACTCCGCCAAACCCATTTCCTGCTGCTTCTTTTGTTCCGCTCGCTGTTTTCCTTCCTTCGGGACTTGTTTAGGCAGCCTGTCACACTTTGGAAAGCCTATTAAAAAGTATCCGCTTTCCCACAGGCCCCTTAACTTGGCGGAGGAGCGCAAAACGTAACGCTGCCACGCGGCTAACAATACCTCTGGTGTGCAGTCAGCTGCCACGCACCATTTCATGGAATCGTAGAATTGCTGAGTTGGAAGGGACACCCAGGGGTAATCTAGTCCAACCCCCTGCAATGCAGGAACGTGCGTTTAGCACGCACACCTGGTTTTTCCCCCCAATTTTTTTTTATTGATTTTAACAATTTTAAGCACATTACAATACCGTTAAATGTTCATCTCCCCCCCCCTCTCACTGGGGGAAGCAAATTTCCAAACCCCTCTCTCACCGGGAAATACAATAAACATTTCGCATTTAACATAATTAACATACACAGTATCATTGCTTAGGTCTGGCCCTTTTCTGTAGGCCAGATATTCTTCCTTTCCTCAAGTTCATTTTACGGTTGACTTCCTCGAGTCCCCCCCTGTTGAATTCATTGTCTATCCTCTTTATCAGTTTCCCAAATTCATAAGCATATCTATTCCCCCCCCCCAATATAATATTTCTCTTTCCATTTCCTTATCCTTTTTCACAAAAACACAAAATACCAAAATCATTTCCCTTCTTACACTACCAATCCTATTTCTACTTAAACTGACTCCTTTTTATTTTTCTATACCTCGGCTCCTAACTACTTCTGATACTTTCCTAATCTCTTATCAATTTCCCTTACTCCAACCTAATTTTATACTCCTAAATTTCTTCGTTTTGCACACCTGTTTTATTATGCTCTTCAGCCACGCCTGAGCCCCAATGCAAGTCACAATGTGAAAACGCACGAAGGAAGGTGCGGTTAGATTGTGGGGGTACTTGGAAGGTGTGTAACAGCAGAGTCTCCAGACCCCAGGCAACTGAAGCTGCAATTCAGGTTCCTAGGCTCTTTCCTCCAGTTGATGGGGGCAGGAGGAGATGCTGAGGGACTTGGAGTGGGTACCTTTTAGAGCTGGTAGGATGGAAGCAGGGGTGTAGCCAGGATTTTGGGGGGGGGGCAGCCAAAGGTGGTGTTTTTAAAGGAAATCAAAGTTGCTGAGCTTTCCCCCTTGGATGGAAGCCAGGGAGTCCAACACTAGATGGCGCCAGAGCCAACAGCAGGTGGATTCTAGTTTTGTCTCTGTCCTTTTCCTTACTGAAGTCCTGTAACGCCAACAGCGCTGTAGTGGTCTAGGGTCAAAAAAATATTTTGAATAAAATATTTTTTTGGGGGGGGCAGGCAAGCTTCATCCCATATAATTGATGACAAGATCTCTGTCTCTGTCTGTCTGTCTGTCTGTCTGCCTGCCTGCCTGCCTGCCTCTCTCTCTCTCTCCCTCACTCTCTCTCTCTCTCTCTCTCTCACACACACACACCCCATTTGAATGGCAATGGCCATCAACTTTGGGGGGCCCCAACCTCTGTTTATAAACCTCCAACGAAGGAGGGAACACCTCTGAAATATACTCGGAGTCAAGTGTGAATTTCATGCTCTTTATTCAGCTCATAGTAGCAAGGAATGGATGTTTCCCCAAAACGTCTGCTATATATATACATTATTTACACAATGGGCCCCACGTGATTGGCTAATTCCGGGCTACTCCTGTAGGCCAATCAGGTTGCGGATTCACTTCATCCAGGAGCCTGATTGGCTGCTCTTGCAGGCCAATCAGGTCGCTGATTCACTTCCACCTGGAGCTGGATTGGGTGGCTCCTGCGGACCAATCAGACTGCTGCATTCTGGATCCTATTGTTCTAGGACCAATCAGACTGCTGCATTTTGGATCCTATTGTTCTAAGATTCAGCTCAGTACATAACAACCTCCTTCCGAAGAGGTCCGCCCCACTGTCAAAATCCAACATGGTTTGTAAAGCGCCGGTCTTCGACTGGTGGGTCAGGACCTGCAAGTGAGTCGCTGTGGGTTGCAAGTGGAGCACGGCCCCCTTGCAGATGTACGGTACGAGATTAAGAAACGGGTCCCAAAATGCATGGTTGGGTTAAATCCCAGGGTGGTGGGTTTGAGCAAATATGGCAGGGGCTTGAACTCGCTGCCTCCCGTGTTCCCTTCCAACGCTACAGCTCTATGATTCTCTGTTTGGTTGAAGATAATAATAATAATAATAATTATTATTATTATTATTTATTTGTACCCCGCCCATCAGGCTGGGTCTCCCCGGCGGCCTCCGACAGATATTAAAATACATTAAAATATCACAGGTTAAAAACTTCCCTAAACAGGGCTGCCTTGAGGTATTTTCTGAATGTCAGATAGCTGTTTATCTCTTTGACCTCTGCTGGGAGGGCGTTCCAATGGGCAGGAGCCACTACCGAGAAGGCCCTCTGCCTGGTTCCCTGTAGCTTTGCTTTTCGCAGTGAGGGAACCGCCAGAAGGCCCTCGGCGCTGGATCTCAGTGTCCGGGCTGAACGGTGGGGGTGGAGACGCTCCTTCAGGTATACAGGACCGAGGCTGTTTAGGGCTTTAAAGGCCAGCAGCAACACTTTGAATTGTGCTCGGAAACATACTGGGAGCCAGTGTAGGTCTTTCAAGACCGGTGTTATATGGTCCCAGCGACCACTCCCAGTCACCAGTCTAGCCGCCGCATTCTGGATTAATTACAGTTTCTGGGTCACCTTCAAAGGTAGCCCCACCTAGAGCGCATTGCAGTAATCCAAGCGGGAGATAACTAGAGCATGCACCACTCTGGTGAGACAGTCTGCGGGCAGGGAGGGTCTCAGCCTGCGCACCAGATGGAGTTGGTAGACAGCCGCCCTGGACACAGAATTAACCTGCGCCTCCATGGACAGCTGTGAGTCCAAAATGATACCTGTTGTAAAGGACTTGTCCTCTCGCTTCCATACAGGCATCCCTTCTTCCATCCGCTCTGTTCCAGAACTCATCAAGTTTCTGACCATGGCGATCTTCACGTGCTCAGCCCATCACGCGGCCGTAAACAGTGGGCAGGTAAGCGAGCTGCTCTCCTTCCTTGCCTGAGCAGGGAGTATCTGTGTAAGGGATGTTTGAAAGCACCAATTTCCATTCTGAAACATGCTCGTCTCTCTCTCTTTTGGTTTCACAAGTTCATTCACACAAATAAAACCCTTACAAATATTAAAATTTAACACAAGATTCTTCAGAATCTTAGGACTTCCCTCTTAGGGTTCTTTAAATAACTTTATCAACTGCATATTATAAGTTGATCCAAATTACAACCCTCCGTTCTATCCAAAGTCTTTGTGTCATTGCAAGAGTTATTTAAAGCCCGCCAGAGATTTCAAGTTTTTTCACAGTGTTCTTTTAAATACGTTCTATGTTTGCCCCATTCTCTACTGAAGTTTTGATCTTCCTGATTTCCCCGGTCAGTCTTGCCATCTCTGCATCGTCCAATGATTTCATCTGCCAGTCCTCCCTCGTAGGTATCTTATCACATGCTTGTCACAGCGGTGCTTCTGTTCCACTGCAGTTCGACTTTTGCAAAAAAAGAAAATGAAGGGAAAAAAAGATGCAATTTTTCTCACTGCCTGCCAAAAAAGATGCTTTCTGATCTTTGGGGATAGTAAAACGAAATAACAACAGAAAGGAGGAGTGTTATGTTCTTCTGCTTTTAAATCAATAGATAGGTGCTGAGTTTGCAGACTCTGTTTAACTTTCTTCTGTCCTCCAATTTCTCTCCCCCCTGGGCTGCAGTTTGAACTGGGCGCCTTCATGCCCAACTTGCCATCGTCCATGAGGAAACCTCCGCCCGACGTTAAAGCCCCAGTGACGCTGAAGGAGTACCTGGACATCATCCCCGAGATGAACACAACCAGCCAAGTCCTTTCCGTCATCTGGGTCTTGCGGAACGAGGATTTTGACATGGTAAAAAGGCGGCAAACAGACGAGGGGAGGGGGGTGCAGCGCGGCGTAGTTGTGTTGGGCTAGGACCGGGTAGCGCTGTGGGTTAAACCACAGAGCCTAGGGCTTGCTGATCAGAAGGTTGACGGTTCGAATCCCCGCAACGGGGTGAGCTCCCGTTGCTCGGTCCCTGCTCCTGCCAACCTAACAGTTCGAAAGCACGTCAAAGTGCAAGTAGATAAATAGGTACCGCTCCAGCGGGAAAGTAAGGTCCAGTTGTGACTGACTCTGGGGTTGCGGCGCTCATCTTGCGTTATTGGCTGAGGGAGCCGGCGTACAGCTTCCGGGTCATGTGGCCAGCATGACTAAGCCGCTTCTGGCGAACCAGAGCAGCGCACGGAAACGCCGTTTACCTTCCCGCTGGAGCGGTACCTATTTATCTATCTACTTGCACTTTGACGTGCTTTCGAACTGCTAGGTGGGCAGGAGCAGGGACCAAGCAACGGGAGCTCACCCCATCACGGGGATCCGAACCGCCGACCTTCTGATCAGCAAGCCCTAGGCTTTGTGGTTTAACCCACAGCGCCACCCGCGTTTAAAGCCCTAAACGGCCTCAAAGGCCCAGTATACCTGAAGGAGCGTCTCCACCCCCACCGTTCTGCCCAGACGCTGAGGTCCAGCTCCGAGGGCCTTCTGGCGATTCCCTCACTGCGAGAAGCAAAGTTACAGGGAACCAGGCAGAGGGCCTTCTCAGTAGTGGCACCCGCCCTGTGGAACGCCCTCCCGTCAGATGTCAAAGAGAAAAACAACTTCCAGACTTTTAGAAGACACCTGAAGGCAGCCCTGTTTAGGGAAGCTTTTAATGTTTAATAGATTATTGTATTTTAATATTCTGTTGGAAGCCTCCCAGAGTGGCTGGGGAATAAACAATAAATAATAAATTATTATTATTATTATTATTATTATTATTGTTATTGTTATTATTTATTAACTAACCCTGCCTCTCTCTCTGTTACTGTTTGCAGAAACCTCTGGGGCAATATGACGACGAGCACTTTGTCGAGGAGGAACCGAAGCAGCTCATAACGGCTTTCCAAGAGCGCCTGGCACATATTTCCGAGGAAATCAAGAGCAGGAACAAATCGATGAAGTTGCCTTATACCTACCTCTGCCCAGACAACATAGAGAACAGCACGTGCATATAGAAGCCTGGTTTTGCAGCGCAGCACACGCTTCCAGACCACACTTGCCATGCTGCGGTACAGCCTTCCTCAACCTGGCGCCCTCCGGGTGCTCGATACTACAACTCCCACCAGCCCCCAGTCCCAAAACATCCGGAGGGCGCCCGGTTGAGGGAAGGCTGCTTTTGAGTTTCTCTTTATGGAGGAACAGAAGTGCAGCCCCACATGGCTAGAGGTTTCTTTGAGTGCAGCAGGCTAGGGCCTGCGATTGTAAACACAGGGCAGGAATTCTGCAGCAGGCAGGTTCGGGCTGGCAGCATGCAACTTGAAGATTCGCAGAACCCTTAAAAAGAAATAATCACCCACCAAATATGAAGTGCCTGTTCTGAATGGGGCAGAACAGGGATGCAGTTTGGGTGTGCTCCTTAGAATCACAGAATTGTATATAGATGACCCTTAGGAATCTTTTCCAACTATGATTCTATGCAAGAAGTCTCAGGTTTAATTCCTGGTGTCTCCCGGTAGGGCTGGGAGAGAGGTTCTCTGCATGAAACCACTGCTGCCAGTCAGTGTAAGTGATCTAGGTGGACCTATGGTCTGACTCTGCAGAAGGCAGCTTCCTATGCTCTCGTGCAACCTCAAGTCTGGACTACTGTAATGCGCTTTGCGTGGGGCTGCCCTTTAGGACTGGTCTGGAAACCGCAGCAGCTGCGCTCTTCACTGCGGAGGCGAGCCTAGCTGAAGCTTCTCTTGCACGTTACATTTCCTGTATCATTTCATACCCTTCCTCTCCCTCACGCCATAAAGGGATCAGGGGTTTGGAGAGGGAAGAACCACTTGCAGACTGCCAGGTTGCCGCTTGGCAGCGTGATTCGAACGCAGAGCCGTGTTTTCTTTCCATTTGGCAGCGGGGGTGGTAGTAGACGTTTAGGCAAAAACACATGGGGAGGTCATTAAAACACACACACACAAACAGCAACCCAAACCCATTTCAGACTAAGTGAAAAGAAAATATGTCAATTCAGATAGCTTTGCGCCTTAGCGGATTTTTCAAACGACAAACTCAATTTTCAAGCATACGTAGTTTAAACCCGTTGCCGGCTTTGTGTCCCTTTGATTCCAGCGAGACTTCAAAATATTATTGCTGTTATTTGTTAAATATGTATATTGCCCTTCATCTGAAGACCACGGGGCAGTTCACAACATCAAAATGCAAAAACAAAACACAACAATAACTCCCCACCCAGTAAGAGCTTGTGGGTGCTGGGTTGCAAATGAACTGCTTTACAGGTCAAGGCAGAAAATGCAGCTTATAGAAAAATAAAAATTATTGCATTTTTGAAAATTACAGAGAAAGAATAAATTAAAAATTACACCTGAATACACAAAAAGAAAAGAAAAGAAAGAAAAAATACAATAAAAAAGAGAAAAATTAATGACATACACAAAATTGTTCAAAGGACACAAACCGTAATTTGAATATTCTATACGAACGGCTCCCAGAAAGAAATTACATTTATATTTATTTTCTTTCTTCCCTTACAATCACTTGCTTTCTGCTGCAGTAAACTTGTTTGAATCCCTGTTATGTTAGTTGACTTCCCTTTTTGCGGCTTCGACACTTCTCATTACTTACCAACAATCTGTATCCTTTATTCAAATCAATTTCCCCCCCATTATATCTGGGAAATTAACCTAAGCACAAGCAAGCAGCATTTTTGGAACCATATTTAGTCAGGTAGTTTTCGAAGCAAGCCTATTCCTTTTTTTTAACCTTGTCGCCCGAGTGACGCTGCTTTTAAGCCTCTAGAACAGGGGTAGGCAACCTAAGGCCCGTGGGCCGGATGTGTCCCAATGGCCTTCTCAATCCGGCCCGCGGACGGTCCGGGAATCAGCGTGTTTTTACATGAGTAGAATGTGTGCTTTTATTTAAAATGCAACTCTGGGTTATTTGTGGGGCATAGGAATTCGTTCATTCCCCCCCCCCCAAAATAGTTTGGCCCACCACATGGTCTGAGGGACGGTGGACCGGCCCACGGCTGAAAAAGGTTGTTGACCCCTGCTCTAGAACAAGCAGGCATTTCTGCCACCAACCGGCCAACTGTTGGTTGCGAGGGCAGGTGTGTGTGTGTGTGTGTGTGTGTGTGTGTGTGTGTGTGTGTGTGTGAAGCCCTGCAGAATTGTGGCTGGACCTGATGGGAGCTGAAGTCCACAAACCTCAGCAGGGCTAAACATACACTAGGACCATATCTTAAAGGTAAAGGGACCCCTGACCATTAGGTCCAGTCGTGACCGACTCTGGGGTTGCGGCGCTCATCTCACTTTATTGGCCGAGGGAGCCGGCGTACAGCTTCCGGGTCATGTGGCCAGCATGACTAAGCCACTTCTGGCGAACCAGAGCAGCGCATGGAAACGCTGTTTACCTTCCTGCCGGAGCGGTACCTATTTATCTATCTACTTGCAATTTGACGTGCTTTCAAACTGCTAGGTGGGCAGGAGCAGGGACCGAGCAACGGGAGCTCACCCCGTCACGGGGATTCGAACCGCCGACCTTCTGATCGGCAAGCCCTAGGGTCTGTGGTTTAACCCACAGCACCACCTGGGTCCCTTGGACCATATCTTGCACACGTTTAACTCATGCGATTTCCACTGTGCACGGCTGAAATCCCACATGTTAAATGCAAGCAAGGCAAAGAGCTCAAGAGCTCTTTCTGCGCCAGGAAACCCCCGTGCTTTTAAGCTCCCTTCCTTGCTAGAGGCGGGCAGGCGAGACCCACTCTGCATCCCAACTCTGCAACTCCAGAAGGCGAAGGATGCTTGAGGGTGGGGGCAGTTCAAATAAATGTATTTTTGCACCTGGCAAGCCCTGGGAACCAAACCCCTGCGCAAGATGAGATTGCACTGTGCAAGAAGCCATGTGTGCGTGATTTATTCCGGATGTGCTCAGAGACGCTGCAGCCCGAACCCTCACCGTGCCCCAGCAGTGAACTCTTGCCGATTGTCTTCTGCCAGAAATGTGATTAATGCTTGCACTTTCCCTTTTTTCTCCGTTTCCCGGCACGCGAAACTCTTGAGGCCTTTGCATCACCTTAACCTCGTTCCCCTAGCCTACTGTTTACCAAGTGATGTCGGAGGTTAAAATACATTAGGTTTTTTTTTCTGATGTCGATTTTGTACCTTTGTTTGCCCTATCGACTTTCTGATTAGCGAAACAGCGGAAATGGAAGGTATAAAGTCGCGGGGCCCATCCAGCTCTCATTTCCGTGGCTGACGAAAACACAGGAACACAGGAAGGCAGCTGGGACAAATCCTTTGTCCGTCTAGTTCAGCAAAGCTCCTCCCCCTATATATTGAGCATTCATTCTGATTTGATCACACAAAATAAAAAAATTCCTTCCAGTAGCACCTGAAAAGGTAAAGGGACCCCTGACCATTAGGTCCAGTTGCGAACGACTCTGGGGTTGCGGCGCTCATCTCACGTTACTGGCCGAGGGAGCCGGCGTACAGCTTCCAGGTCATGTGGCCAGCATGACTAAGCCGCTTCTGGTGAACCAGAGCAGTGCACGGAAACGCCGTTTACCTTCCCGCCGGAGTGGTACCTATTTATCTACTTGCACTTTGACGTGCTTTCGAACTGCTAGGTTGGCACCTTAGAGACCAATTAAGTTTGTTATTGGTATGAGCTTTCGTGTGCATGCACACTTCTTCAGATACTTTGTGATCACACAAAGTTTATGCAGAGCTTAGATTAAACCCCGTCTTTCCTGAGCATTTACTGTATTCTGATTTGTTTTGTGGTGAGGCTGGATTTTATTGTGGGGTCCCATTAAAAAAAAAACAAAAAACCTTCCTGTTAATCATTTTGCACTTTTCAGTGCATTTGCTCATCATTTTCCAAACCACAAAAAGTTCGTTTTAAAACAACAACAACATTGATTTGTTGCACTAGGGTGGACAGTGTGTTTCGACCCAGTTCCACAGCGCAAACCTACATTTCCCAGAATGTGCTTGGAAGTTCGTTTGTCAAAGGAATAGTTCTGGTTCGGCGTCTCCAAATAGGAACTAATTCCAGCCCGCATTTGTCCCTTTGCAAACAAACGAGCTAGTTTGGTTCATCTTCCGTTCCCAGTTCAAGACACGTTCGTCCAAATGATTCAGCATTCAGAATGCTACAAAGATATCCCTCCAGAGAAATCCATTTCATTGCGCATTGGTGATTATTTGTGCGCATGGTGCTAAAGGGGTGGCCATAGACTCATAGAACAATAATAAAATAAAATAAAGGTAAAGGGACCCCTGACCGTTAAGTCCAGTCACGAACGACTCTGGGGTTGCGGCGCTCCTCTCGCTTTATTGGCCGAGAGCCGGTGTACAGCTTCCGGGTCATGTGGGCAGCATGACTAAGCCACTTCTAGCGAACCAGAGCAGCACACAGAAACGCTGTTTACCTTCCCGCCGGAGTGGTACCTATTTATCTACTTGCACTTTGATGTGCTTTCGAACTGCTAGGTTGGCAGAGCAGGGACCGAGCAACAGGAGCTCACCCCGCCGCGGGATTCGAACTGCCGACCTTCCGATTGGCAAGCCCAAGAGGCTCAGTGGTTTAAACCACAGCGGCACCCATGTCCCATAGAACTGTAGAGAAGGACAAAAAAAAAAACCCTGTGCCCAGTGCTTTTTTCTTTTTTAAAAAAAGTTTAGAAGTACTCTCATTTTCCTACTCATATTGAAATACTGGCCTTCAACGAGGCCAAACTTAGATTCACAAAATGTTTAGGGGTATGTGTACCCCTGCGTGTCCCCCCCCCCCGGAAAAAAATGAAGGAAATGGTGAAGCTGGCATTCGAAGCCCTTCCTATAATTTCAAAGGAAAAGTTACCGATCCACTTTACACTCTTTAATTGCGATTCTTCAGCAGCCAGCCATTTCGTAGGAAGCACATGGAGTGTTTATTCCTTTATTGTAAATGGAACCTTACACGGTCTACTGAGAAGTAAAGCCCACTGTATTCAATGGAGCTTACTCCCAGGTAACTGGGTAACGACTGCGCAGCCTTACACTGCAATCTTAAGCATTTTTACTCAGAACTAATTCTCTCTGAGTTCAGTAGGATTTTCTGGTATGCTCCTGATCATTCTCGCAGTTTCTATTATTTATTTATTTATTTATTTATTTATTTATTTATTTATTTATTTATTTATTTCCAACCCCCCCCCCCATGACAGGGACTCAAGGCTGCTTACAGCTAAACCATAATAATAATAATAATAATAATAATAATAATAATAATAATAATTTATTATTTATACCCCGCCCATCTGGCTGGGTTTCCCCAGCCACTCTGGGTGGCTTCCAATAGAACATTAAAATACAATAATCTACTAAACATTAAAAGCCTCCATAATCGGGCTGCCTTCAGATCTCTTCTAAAGGTCTGGTAGTTGTTTTTCTCTTTGACCTCTGCTGGGAGGGCGTTCCACAGGGCGGGCGCCACTACCGAGAAGGCCCTCTGCCTGGTTCCCTGTAATTTGGCTTCTTGCAGCAAGGGAACCACCAGAAGGCCCTCGGAGCTGGACCTCAGTGTCCGGGCAGAACGATGGGGGTGGAGACGCTCCTTTATTTCATTCTGTTTACCTGTGGAAGGTTTCTGTACACGATCCCTTCCCTCGCCCGTTTTTCCCCTTACAACAATCCTGCGAGGTAGGGTTAGGCTGAGAGCTTGCACTTGGCTCAAGGTGGTAGATGCGTGCAGCGAAATCAAACGGGGGAGAAGCTTCCTGTAGAACAGGGTGCCCCCGTTTCCATCGGAGAAATGTTGGAGGCCGCGAGCACCCCTTCCTCCCTCTCCCAGGAGTAGAACGTGGTTACTCGCTTAAGAAATCGGCGAGATCCTGAGGCAAAACCCATTCAGAAGACATTTCGTTGGGGTGACAAGGAGATCTTGAGTATTGCAAAATGAGCGCTCCCTTGCCAGGTTACTTATTCTGCCAAAGACTTCCTAGGAATCTGGTGGCTTTGTGTAAATTTGTTCTGCCTCAGATCTACCCGCCACCCCACCCTGCTTGTGAAACGTATCAGTTACTTACTGTAGGCTCCTTCACCAGCAGAAGAAGCAGGAAGAGATAAGATCAGTCATAAACTACCCGTTTCCCATCCCTTATCTCCCCATAAAATTCATTCCAGCCGCAACAACGGCAGAGAGAGTTTAAGAGCTTGCCCAACCACCCCATTTATTGTGCATTGATGAGCTGTGCTCACGATAATATTATCAGGGCAGGTGTACAGTTTGTGCCTGCTGAAATTCTCTATGCCATGAACGCTCCAATTCAGGGGGTTTTTTGGTCCCTTCTGGGTGGTCCATAAACCTTCAAGGAAATGTCACAAAAGCTGGCCGTTGAACAGAAGATTGGTGGTATGAGCCCATCCAGGGATAGCTGCATGCAGGATTCTATGATTCTGATATGCAGACAGTCCAGAATAAATCAGCCGCCATTCAAAATACAGTGGTACATTGGTTCTCGAACTTGATCCATCCCGGGAGTCCGTTCGACTCCCGAAACTGTTCAAAAACCAAGGCATGGCTTCCGATTGGCTGCGGGAGATTCCTGGACTCAACCGGAAGCTGCGTCGGATGTTCGGCTTCCGAAAAACGTTCGCAAACCGGAACAATCACTTCCGGGTTTGCGGCGTTTGGGAGCCAAGCCATTTGAGTACCAAGGTAGAAGAAGAATCATAGAATCCTAGAGTTGGAAGAGACCCCAAGGGCCATCCAGTCCAACCCCCTGCCAAGCAGGAAACACCATCAAAGCATTCCTGACAGGTGGCTGTCAAGCCTCTGCTTAAAGACCTCCAAAGAAGGAGACTCCACCACACTCCTTGGCAGCAAATTCCACTGTCAAACAGCTCTTACTGTCAGGAAGTTCTTCCTAATGTTTAGGTGGAATCTTCTTTCTTGTAGTTTGAATCCATTGCTCCGTGTCCGCTTCTCTGGAGCAGCAGAAAACAACCTTTCTCCCTCCTCTATATGACATCCTTTTATATATTTGAACATGGCTATCATATCACCCCTTAACCTTCTCTTCTCCAGGCTAAACATACCCAGCTCCCTAAGCCGTTCCTCATAAGGCATCGTTTCCAGGCCTTTGACCATTTTGGTTGCCCTCTTCTGGACACGTTCCAGCTTGTCAGTATCCTTCTTGAACTGTGGTGCCCAGAACTGGACACAGTATTCCAGGTGAGGTCTGACCAGAGCGGAATACAGTGGTACTATTACTTCCCTTGATCTAGATGCTATACTCCTATGGATGCAGCCCAGAATTGCATTGGCTTTTTTAGCTGCTGCATCACACTGTTGACTCAGGTCAAGTTTGAAGAAGAGTTTGGATATGATATCCCGCTTTATCACTAGGAGTCTCAAAGCGGCCAACATTCTCCTTTCCCTTCCTGCCCCACAACAAACACTCTGTGAGGTGAGTGGGGCTGAGAAATTTCAAAGAAGTGTGACCAGCCCAAGGTCACCCAGCAGCTGCAGGTGGAGGAGCGGAGACGCGAACCCGGTTCACCAGATTACGAGTCTACCGCTCTTAACCACTACACCACACTGGCTCTCTGTACCACTGTACTGTGAGACTGACCAAAATACAACAAAACATTTTCTAAAACGGCAAGTGCAGAAGTTCCCAGGATTATTTGGGGGAAGCCAGGACCCTTTAAAGTGTTGCGATACTGCTCTGAATGTATAGTGCAGGTTTTAACCATTTAGCGGCTGTATCCTGAGCTAGGTGCAGCTTCTGGGATGTCTTCAAGGGCAGCCCCACGTTGACGGCGTTGCGGTAATCCGGAGGGGAAGGGAAGAAGGGCCAGAGCTGCAGGTGCTGCCGTCAATCTGTTTGCCGAAGGTGGCTTAAACGGAAAGAGTGCAACTGGACGAGGATCAACACCCCGGGCAGAGGATCAAAACGCGCACCGACGGCACCTTGGTCTGGTTTATTGGCAGCAACCCCTGAGATGGCCTCACGCTTCAGTTCAACACATTTTTAATACTTAAAAAAAATGAGCCCTACAGTGTTTGGGTTCCTTATGGTCTGAAGCTCAATATCAAAAAAACTAAGATCATGGCCACTGGTCCCATCACCTCCTGGCAAATAGAAGAGGAAGAAATGGAGGCAGTGAGAGATTTTACTTTCTTGGGCTCCATGATCACTGCAGATGGTGACAGCAGTCATGAAATTAAAAGACGCCTGCTTCTTGGGAGAAAAGCAATGACAAACCTAGACAGCATCTTAAAAAGCAGAGACATCACCTTGCCGACAAAGGTCCGTATAGTTAAAGCTATGGTTTCCCAGTAGTGATGTATGGAAGTGAGAGCTGGACCATAAAGAAGGCTGAGCGCCGAAGAATGGATGCTTTTGAATTCTGGTGCTGGAGGAGACTCTTGAGAGTCCCATGGACTGCAAGAAGATCAATCCTATCCATTCTGAAGGAAATCAGCCCTGAGTGCTCACTGGAAGGACAGATCCTGAAGCTGAGGCTCCAAGACTTTGGCCACCTCAGGAGAAGAGAAGACTCCTGGAAAAGACCCTGATGTTGGGAAAGATGGAGGGCACAAGGAGAAGGGGACGACAGAGGACCAGATGGTGGGACAGTGTTCTCGAAGCTACCAACATGAGTCTGACCAAACTGCGAGAGGCAGTGGAAGACAGGAGTGCCTGGCATGCTCTGGTCCAGGGGGTCACGAAGAGGCGGACACGACTAAACAACAACAACAATGCCATTTCTGCTGAGGGGGCTCGACATCTGCCCCCCCCCCAAGTCCTCGCCTGACATCCCTGCTGCACTCGGTGCCTTTCGTGAGAAAACACAGCTTTCAAGAAAATAAACTTTCCTGAGAAGGCTTTCTTCCGCTGCAAGCCTGAAGGGAAGTGAAACAGGATGACAGGACGTGTGTCTTTTGCCCCCCTCCCCCCAATGTCACAGAGACAGGACCCAAAAGTCACCAGGACAGATCTGCAGCTGGCCCCATTTGTGGTTGTTTCCTGGTTCACTGCCCTTGTCCCCCCCACCCCCCTTTGGGGAAGTCTTAGAGGGCCTTTCTAAACAAACCCTATCCCTGCTTAATGCCACATTAATTTCCGGTGTGATTTCTCCAGGCGTGGCCATGTTAATCTCTTTGCAGCAAAACCAGCAAGGGTTTTTGCTGTTAAACTTTGGAACTCTCTCCCGCAGGAAGCAGCGACGGCCACAAACCTAGGCAGCTTTGAAAGAGGAATGGGCAAATTAATGGAGGAGAAAGGCTATTGATGTCAGGAGTGGGTGTCAGGAGCCGCTTGGCAATAACTCGCACAACATTCGTTAACTCTCTTCATTAACGTCTTCGTTAACGTCTCCACCCCTATCATTCAGCCTGGACACTGAGGTCCAGCGCTGAGGGCCTTCTGGCGGTTCCCTCACTGCGAGAAGTGAGGTTACAGGGAACCAGGCAGAGGGCCTTCTCGGTGGTGGCGCCCGCCCTGTGGAACGCCCTCCCAGCAGAGGTCAAAGAGATAAACAACTATCTGACATTCAGAAAATACCTCAAGGCAGCCCTGTTTAGGGAAGTTTTTAACCTGTGATATTTTAATGCATTTTAATATCTGTTGGAGGCCGCCCAGAGTGGCTGGGGGGACCCGGCCAGATGGGCGGGGTACAAATAATAAATTATTATTATTTATTCAACAAACCAAAACAGCCCAAGAGTCCAGGCCTGGTGAGCGCAGCAACTCTTCTCGGTCGATCTTACCCCAATGAGACAGTTGCAAAGACTGAAGGCCCCTGCCTTCCCACAGCTCTGAAACTCTCCTCCTCTCCCAGATCGTTACGAAGCAAGCTGAGACTACATCGTTATGCCTGCCTTTGTTCCTCCCTCTTCATACCTCTCCTGGTTCTGGGAGACCAGGGAGGAGGGGGAGACCCCCTGGCTTCTTCGCCAGCCTGCCTCACCTCTGCCTCTTGGCTCCCATCCTCTTCAGCCTCTGATCCAGCCTCCTCTTCTGCCTCCCATTCTGGACTGCTCTCTGCCACAGCCTCTTCCCGCTCACGGAGCCCTGTTGCTTCTTCAGCTTCCGGCACCTCCTTCTCCTCCTCCTCCTCCCAATCTTCCCCCTCTGGCCATTCATTGTCATCCCGCCACCAATCCCCTGGCCTGCCCCATTCATAAATATAGGGTAGCAAAGGGATGCAATCATTTCAGGTTGGCTTCTAGACTCTCGGGTAGTCGGAGCACCTGCCTTTGTTGCAGCTGCGCTCAGGATTCACCCTGTGCGTTGCCTGAAGTCGAACGATTTGGATGTGGACGGCAGCGATCTAAACATTAAAGCCTTGGGAAGGAATCTTTCTTTGGAGTCTTTGTTCTCCAGCAACCGGGAGCCAAGAGAGCTGGTCTATTAGGGCGCTGTCCCATTAATCTCAGCCTTACCTCAGCCAGTTCCTGCCTGCCTGCCTTATTACATGCAAGCAGCCCAAGGTGGCGAAACTTGACATCATCTTCCTCCTCCTTAAGTCTCAATGCTGCCCCTGTAGAGCCCAGAAGAGAGGAAGACGGGAACCAAGCCAGAATCAGGTGGCCCTGCCTCTGATCAGCTCTGGTGCCACCTACTGTTGGCCTCCCTGCCTTCCGACCTACCAGTCTGAAATATACTCAGAGTCAAGTGTGGATTTCATGCTCTTTATTCAGCTCATAGTAGTGAGGAATGAAAGTTCCCCCAGAATGTCTGCTTTATATACATTATTTACACAATGGGCCCCACGTGATTGGCTAATTCCGGGATACTCCTGTAGGCCAATCAGGTTGCGGATTCACTTCCACCTGGAGCTGGATTGGGTGGCTCCTGTGGACCAATCAGACTGCTGCATTCTGGATCCTATTGTTCTAGGACCAATCAGACTGCTGCATTCTGGATCCTATTGTTCTAGGACCAATCAGACTGCTGCATTCTGAATCCTATTGTTCTAGGACCAATCAGCCTGCTGCATTCTGGATCCTATTGCTCTAGGACCAATCAGCCTGCTGCATTCTGAATCCTATTGTTCTAGGACCAATCAGAATGCTGCATTCTGGATCCTATTGTTCTAGGACCAATCAGACTGCTGCATTCTGAATCCTATTGTTCTAGGACCAATCAGACTGCTGCATTTTGGATCCTATTCAACTCCGTACATAACACAGTCCCTATTTGTTTGTTTATGGTGCCCAGATTAAAATCTCCACCGCTCTGAAAGCGCTGCCATTGATGTGTTGCCGGCACCTGTCTGTTCACCCAGGTGTTTGTGGGTTGCTAGCCGCAAGCCTTAAAGGGACGCGGGTGGCGCTGTGGGTTAAACCACAGAGCCTAGGGCTTGCCGATCAGAAGGTCAGCGGTTCGAATCCCCGCGACGGAGTGAGCTCCCGTTGCTCGGTCCCTGCTCCTGCCCACCTAGCAGTTCAAAAGCACGTCAAAGTGCAAGTAGATAAATAGGTACCGCTCCGGCAGGAAGGTAAACGGCGTTTCCGTGCGCTGCTCTGGTTCGCCAGAAGCGGCTTAGTCCTGCTGGCCACATGACCCGGAAGCTGTACGCCGGCTCCCTCGGCCAGTAAAGCGAGATGAACGCCGCAACCCCAGAGTCGTTCACGACTGGACCTAACAGTGAGGGGTCCCTTTACCTTTACCTTTAACCGCAAGCCTTGGTGGCAACTGGCTGGTCTACTGCAGCTTGCCATTGTCTGACTGCATTCTAGCTCAGTCGGTAGAGCACGAGACTCTTAATGTCAGGGTTGTGGGTTCGAGTCCCTGTATATTGCAGAGGGTTGGACCCTCGTGGTCCTTTCCAACTCTGTGATTCTATGAAACAGGCTAGCTGAGGACAAACTGAGTTTTATGGGGCGGTGGTGTCTCAATTTGACAAGACTTTGGGTCGATGCAAAGGGCTCTCCCCCCACCCCCACCCCTTTATATTCTGAGAGACAGCCCTGCCACCATAAAGGTTCTTGTGTGTCAGGGCAGTTTGACACGTCTTCCATGTAAACAAGGGCTGTTGTGAAACAGTTTAAAACAAAAGAAGAAGGAAAAAACCCACACGCCCCAAAAGGCAAACGCATTTTGAGAAGTCGAGTCGGGAAAGGCTGTGCAAAACGTGCTTGTCTGAGCAAGCCGGGAGACATATAAACAGATGCAAGTTGATCACTGAAGGTTGCTTAGCATTGGGGCCTGGTTTGGGGGGGAGAGAGAGGTATCGGTTCAAAGTGTTGGTGTTGACCTTTAAAGCCCTAAACGGCTTTGGCCCAGTATACCTGAAGGAGCATTTCCACCCCCACCGTTCTGCCCGGACACTGAGATCCAGCCATAGCTGTCAAATTTTGGATTTGAAAATAAGGGATTTTTTCGAATTTTCGAATATGAAAATAAGGGATGCCAAGAGGGCGGTGCAATGGCACCAAGTAGCCTCGCCACCCTGCGCTCCAGAGGCTGCGCGCGAACGGGTGAGCGAAAGAGCGAGCGCGTAGACGGCAGGCAGGCTGGCTGTCTGGTTGGGCGTGAGGGTCTGGCTGCACAAGGCATGCAAGCTCCGCCCCCAGTCGGTCTCAGACTCCTTATTGGCAGCCGAGCAACGCAGCTGAGGAGCCTCCCTGGCCGGCAGGGAGGGAGAGGAGCTGCTTCCTTGGAAATCCGGGAAATTTAAGGGATATCAACAATCCAGGATGGCAGCGGGAAACGGCATTGGAATAAGGGAGTTTCCTGCCAAAAAAGGGAGGGTTGACAGCTATGGATCCAGCGCCGAGGGCCTTCTGGCTGTTCCCTCACTTCGAGAAGCAAAGCTACAGGGAACCAGGCAGAGGGCCTTCTCGGTGGTGGCGCCCGCTCTGTGGAACACCCTCCCACCAGATGTCAAAGAGATAAACAACTACTTGACATTCAGAAGACATCTGAAGGCAGCCCTGTTTAGGGAAGCTTTTAATATGTGGCATTTTAATGTATTTTTTATTTTTGTGGGAAACGGCCCAGAGTGGCTGGGGAGACCCGGCCAGATGGGCAGGGTACAAATAATAAATTGTTGTTGTTGTTGTTGCTGTTGTTGTTGTGGCTCTTAGCCTCGGTGAGAGCTCTGCCGTCCCTGAGAAGCAGGTTCACTGCAGGCAACTGTAGCCTGTCCAGGTGCCGCTCCACTGGGGGCCGCCTCTGCTATAATAATAATAATTATTATAATAATTTATTATTTGTACCCCGCCCATCTGGCTGGGTCTCCCCAGCCACACGCACGCCGTACATTTCTAGAACCCCTAGACCACTTTAAACCGGTTCCCCCAAATAATCCTGGGAACTGTAGTTTGTTAAGGGTGCTTAAGAGTTGTTGGGAGGAGAGCCTATACCCCTCGCAGAGCTGCTACAACTGCCAGAGTGGTTTAAGGAGAAATCCCTCTTCCCAGGGAACTATGGGGAATGTGGTTCTGTGAAAGGACTCCTTGGCACTCCTAACAAACCACAGCTCCCAGGATGCTCTGGGGGAAGCCACAGACTGCTTAAAGCAGGGATCAGCAGCCTTTTTTCAGAAGGGGCCCGGTCCACTGTCCCTCAGACCTTGTGGGACTATATTTTGAAGAAGAAAAAATGAACGAATTCTTATGCCCCACAAATAACCCAGACATGCATCCTATATAATAAAGTGCCTGTGTCCGTGCGTACGTTCCGTGTGTCAGTGGAAATGCGCTACTGCGCATGCGCCCCACTGACGCAGGGATTGGAGCGGGCGGAGAGGGGGCGTGTCCGAGAGGGCGGCCGTGCGCAGGCGCGTCGTCAGTTGGGTCAGTGCCGCCGCCTCGCACGGTCGCCCTCCCAGGCCGCTGAGGGGGCAACCGACCGCCGCCGGGCTCGCCCTGCCCAGGCACCTCCATGGACCTGCCGGCTTCGCCAGGGGCGCTTCGGCCCTAGCGGAGCCTCCCTCCTCAACTGTGCAAGGGGGAGACCCGGACGCCACCCTGGAGGCGGCTGAGGCGAGCGGCTCGGCTTTCACCTCGGCTCTCGCGGCCTCTGCAGCCACAGACCCGCCCGCCTCGCCTCGCCTCACCTCACCTCACCTGCCCGGTCTGATGCGGCTGCAGCCTCGGACGGGGGAAGCGGCCCGAGGAGGACACCGTGGCTGAGGCGGGATTTGAACCCAGGCCTCCTCGCCTCCTCCTCCTGGGGCTCTGCCTCCTCCTCTAGCGCCCGTTATTTAACGGGCTAACTTCAACTAGTTTTAAATAAAAGGACACATTCTACTCATTGTAAAAACACGCTGATTCACAGACCGTCCGCAGGTCGGATTTAGAAGGCGATTGGGCCAGATCCGGGCCCCAGGCCTTAGTTTGCCTACCTATGGCTTAAAGAATGCTGCTTTCACATGCGTCCCTCGGACGGAGACTGAGAACGAGCCAAATGCCAGCTTCCTGCAAAAAGCCACAGTGTCTGCCATCTGTAAATAGTTTAAGAACGGATCCCTCTTCCCAGGGAACTCTGGGAACATGGAGACTTGAGGAGGTTGACTCAGTCAGGAGGTGCCTCCCGCAAGAGATGCAAGAAGGCCGGCAGGTGGGGGGCTGGCTGAGATCGGTGGGGCACTGCCTCGTTTTATGTATTTTGATTTGATTCGATTTATTACACACACATATTTATTCTTCCAAGGAGCTCACGATTCTCAGCCTTTAATCCTCACAACAACCCTGCGAGGTAGGCTAAGTTGAGAAGCAGTGACAAGCCCCGAGGCCACCCAGAGAGCGGATTCGAACCCTGGCCTCTCCGAAACTCTTGACCGTCGCGGCCCACCAGTCTCTGTTGGTGGGGGGCCTGATCCTGTTCAGTTTAAAAACAAACCAGGCAGGAGCTGTACAATTTCTCAACATATGCATCTCGCAAACATTTCGGGAGGATGCTGGAGTCCATCCAAAAGACGAGGACCTCAGGCTGATCTCTGCGGTCCGGCACCCAGCAGTTCCCTCTTTCGTAGACCGGGAAATCTGAACCACGCCGCCGCGGACTGCAGTCATGGCTCCTTCCGTGGCAAGGCCACCGGCCATTTCTGCCCCTCGGCCGTGCCGTGCAAATCCACACCTGCCCTGCCGATCCTTCTGACAGGCCCAGTTTCCTGGAGCAGGACAGGGTTGTGGGAGCCCTCATTCCTTGGAGCCACGAGGGCCCTTGGCTCGGTTTTCCTTCACACCCCGTGGCCTGTGTTGTAATAATATCAAGGTCATATATATATATATATATATATAAAATTGTTATATATATTATATTATATATATAATAATTGAAGGAGCGTCTCCACCCCCATCGTTCAGCCCGGACACTGAGGTCTAGTGTCGAGGGCCTTCTGGCAGTTCCCTCACTACGAGAAGCCAAGTTACAGGGAACCAGGCAGAGGGCCTTCTCGGTAGTGGCACCCCGCCCTGTGGAACGCCCTCCCTTCAGATGTCAAAGAGAACAACAACTACCAGACCTTTAGAAGACATCTGAAGGCAGCCCTGTTTAGGGAGGCTTTTAATGTTTATAGATTACTGTATTGTATTTTAATGCTCTGTTGAAAGCCGCCCAGAGTGGCTGGGGAAACCCAGCCAGATGGGCGGGGTATAAATAATAAATTATTATTATTATTATTGTTCATAAGTGTGCCAAGCAAAACAAGGCCACATGTCTGAAGCAGCACAGGAAGACAGGCCTGTCTCCATTTTGACTCCCAAACTGTTTCTCTGCAAGGAAGGAGGGGGTGATTGTCTCAGGAAAATAAAGTGATAATCTCTGGCATCCTGATGCCTGAGTGCCAGACATGGGCCATTTCCCTCACAAAGAACCCACCACCTAAACTGGATTTGGATCGTTAGCCCTGCCAGGCCAGGGCAGGAAACAAGAAACCTCTTGTTTTGCTGAAATGTGTGTCTGGGAGGGGTCAGGGAGAGGTGGCACAGGTGTGAGTTACCTCCTCTGACCCTCCCAATCTGTGATGCAGCTGTGATGTATCTGGGGAGTGGTCTGGGGTTACACCCCTTCTGGGATGTATGTGGGAGGTATCTGGGGGTGGGGCTGGACTCGGAGGAGGAATTTTTGAAATGTCTTTATAAGAGCATGTGCCCCTTTTGTTCAGGGGGTCCTTTCCCCCCTACTCTCTGGTGTGGGGCAAAAACGCCATGTTGCAACAGAAATAAATTCTTTGTTTCTCAATTTTCTCTGGTTGTCCTCTGTCATTTACTCCTTCTGATGGAGAACCTCAAAAGGCTCTTGTGTACACCATAAGGGAATAAGAGCAGATTTCTGGTTATTTCACCTGGGAGCCGGGGCCTGCTGGAGAGGTCTGTGCCGTCTGCTGGGCCCCATGCCCTCTCCGCGTAGAATGCTCTTTCCTCTCCAAAGGGTGTGAGCGAAAGCACAAACTCTGCCACTCCCTTGAGCTGGGACAGCTCCTCCCAATTACCTACCCCAAAGAGGAAGCGAAGTGGAAAGCCAGCTGGAGGAGGAGAAAATATCTCCACTCGCTCAGTGCATTTCGGAGCCGTTTGCCTGCGCTGCCTGACTGCCCCAGCCGCTGTGGCCCACTCTGCTTTCTTGATCGGGGCGGCCAGAGAGGGGTGAGCACCCTGGGGAGGACTGGGGGTGGGAGGGAAGTCCACTTAGCCCCCTCCCCAAACTATGGCAAACTCCCCAGCATCATTTACAGGTAGGTAGCCGTGTTGGTCTGTCATAGTCGAAACAAAATAAAAAAATTCCTTCCAGTAGCACCTTAGAGACCAACTAAGTTTGTTCTTGGTATGAGCTTTCGTGTGCATCTGTGTATTTTGTGTGTATCTGAAGAAGTGTGCATGCACACGAAAGCTCATACCAAGAACAAACTTAGTTGGTCTGTAAGGTGCTACTGGAAGGATTTTTTTTATTTTTTATTTTGTTTCCCCAGCATCATTGCAGCCCAATTCCTAGAGGGCACCAGTCTCCAGTTGGGTGAGAAGGCAGGGGAGCTCTGTAGGCCCTCTCTGTTCTCAGGGGGGTCCTGCCTCTGTGTCCCCAACGTTGCCTCTCAGAAGCCAGAGATTGCAACGCACCAAGAGGCGCCGCCAAAGGGTGCATTTGAGCATGGTCCTCAGGGGGTTTCGCTCTCTGTCATCTGTTCTCCTCGCCTCGATTGCCTGCTTTCTTTTTCTGCCTCAGTTCCCAAAACGTCTCTGGCGTGGAGGAGAACGCTCCTTGCAAAAAGAGCAGCCGCAGCCCATGCAATATTCTAGTCCTCATCGTGGCAGCTAAACCCACTGGCTGAACACAATTGTGTGCGTGCACACGTGTGTGTTTGGAAAATGCAAAAAAAGAGAGAAAGGCTTAGATTACAGTGATGGCTAACCTTGACACTCCAGATGTTTTGGAACTACAACTCCCATCATCCCTAGCTAACAGGATCAGTGGTCAGGGATGATGGGAGTTGTAGTCCCAAAACATCTGGATTGTCAAGGTTAGCCATCACTGGCTTAGAACCACAGATTTGTATAAGCAAAGACTGGTGATTTGGAGAGCTGTGGTGGGTGTATGTGTGGCTTTTTTTCGTGTGTGTGTGTGTTTTGTGCTGTTTTTTGTTTTGTTTTTTCTTTCTTTCTGTTTTTTATGGGATGGCATGCAATTTCGTTGCACTTGTATAGCGTTGTGCTTGTACTTGTGCAATGACAATAAATTATCTTATCTTATCTTATCTTATCTTATCGGCAGGGCAGTGTGGTGCAGTGGTTAGAGTGTTGGACTAGGACCTGGCAGGCCAGGCTTCAGATCCCCACTTGGCCATGAAGCTCACTGGGTGGCCTGGGGCCAGTCACTGCCTCTCATACGAACCTACCTCGCAGGGTTGTTGTTTAATTGAGGAGGGAGGAAACCGTGGATGCCGCCGTCGAATTCCTTGGAGAAAAAAGAGGGGTGTGGATGCCATAAGTAAATAATACTGATGCCGCTCTCATGGCTCACCCTTTTAGCCGTTCGATGTTTCCCCCGTCAAGGCTCAAGACCACAAGGAGTTTTGCTTGCGGCGCGTCAACATTGAATTGCAACCTCTCCCCGCACGGCCTGTGTCTCAGCATGGTGCCTTGCGTGGCGCAGCTGGGAAGGGGCAGATCTTTGCGCTTGAGGATGCGTGGATATGCCAGTGTTGCTTGCTCTCGTTTTTTCTACTCTTAGGGAAGTTTGGCTCTCCACATTTCTGCACCCATTTGGGACTCGTCCGGGAGAAAGTCATCAGTGTCACAGCGCAAATGTCTCCAAATATACACCTTTTAAAATGCATTATTCATTTACTTCGTGCAATTGGTTATATCGCTTGATTGTAAAACAAACAAACCCTCAGAGCGGTTTACAAAAAAGGATAAAGCAAAAAATAAATCATCAGTAAAAGGGACGCGGGTGGCGCTGTGGTCTAAACCATAGAGCCTAGGGCTTGCTGATCAGAAGGTCGGCGGTTCGAATCCCGCGACAGGGTGAGCTCTCATTGCTCGGTCCCTGCTCCTGTCAACCTAGCAGTTCGAAAGCACGTCAAAGTGCAAGTAGATAAATAGGTACCACTCCGGCGGGAAGGTAAACGGCATTTCTGTGCGCTGCTCTGGTTCGCCAGAAGCGGTTTGTCATGCTGGCCACATGACCCGGAAGCTGTACGCCGGCTCCCTTGGCCTGTAAAGCGAGATGAGCGCCGCAACCCGAGTCGTCCGTGACTGGACTTAACGGTCAGGGGTCCCTTTACTTTTAAGAAGAATTGACAACAATGATTTAGGGCTTGGGGAAAGTTAACAAGCTAAAAACTGGTGAAGACTCGCATCAACTTTCTAAATGTCTAAATATGTGTTTGTATCTCGTTTCCCCTGAATATGCACATTTTTGCATTCCCCCCTCTAATATAATGTGTTTTGTGTATGTTATCTTCTACAATATGCCCTTACCAGATGTGGTTTTGCACTTGGCTAGAGAACTGCTTTGCAAAGTTCAGAGAGCTTTTCAAGAACGGCTGCATTGCTTCAGGAAAAAAAAAAGTTTAGCTTTAAATGGGAACTGAATTCACCCCTCCTCCCTCCTTGCAGAGTCATCCTATGCATGTTTACCCTGAGCAAAGGGCTTACCCCAAACTAAGGGCTTATAGCTCAGTTGGTTAGAGCGTGGTGCTGATAATGACTAGGTTGCTAGTTCGATCCCCATACGGGACAGCTGCATATTTCTGCATTGCAGGGGGTTGGACTAGATGACTGCCAGGGTCCCTTCGAACTCTTATGATCTCTCCCTGCCTCTGGAGCTTTTCCCGTGAAAACCTGCTCTTTAATGCTAAAGCACAACAAACGACAATTTGGGTTTTCTGCATATTGCTGTTTGTTCCAATTCGGCAGTAAAGAGCAGATTTCCGCGGGGAAAGCTCTGGAGCTAAAAAAAACCCCAAAACGAAATGAAAGAGAACTCGGACATGGAGCTTTAAAACACAAACAACACCTGGAAAATGTGGAGGAAAGGTACGTGTGGACGAGCCCCAAGCCATCTGTCCTGCTCCATGCGGCAAACTCCTTAGGAAGCATGCTTAAGATTTCAGCGGCTTAGAACAGATCTGCTCCAGAACCCTCATTCTTGTAATTCAGGCCAGGACTGGTTCAGATATGGCTCACTTGCAAGAAGATGAGTGTCAGAAGATTTGGGACAGTTTTAAAAAGGTACTTCTTCACGCAGCGCAGAGTTAGACTATGGAACTCCCTGCCACAGGAGGCAGTGATGGCCACCGACCTGGATGCCTTTAAAAAGAGGATTAGCCAAACTCATGAAGGAGAGGGGCATTGATGGCTCCTAATAATAATAATAGTAATAATAATAATAGCCACAATGGCTCTGCCCTGCTCCCACGGCCAGAGGCAGCAGTGCCATCTGAGACTACAGGAGGGGGAGAGTGTTGCTCTTGTGTTCAAATTCTGCTTGTGAGTTTCCCTATAGTGCATCTGCTTGGCCACTGTGAGAACAGGATGCTGGACTAGGTGGGCCGCTGGCCTGATCCTGGCAAAGGCTTCAGAAAGCAGAATTGTTGCCAGTACTGAACTAACAGTCTGCGTCAGTAGTGGGCACTTTTCCGTGTTCCTGTGCAAACAGCAAAGTTAAAAATAAAACAGCGGTTTCCAGTCTTGACATTCCCCCCCCCCCCCCAGGTTAGGAATGTGTGGCATTTTGCTTCCTGGAAAAACCTGCCTGGATTCACACCCTTTTTCTTTCTCTTTTCCAAGGACCTCGAAGATGAGGCTGAAGGTATTCTGGAAGGTAAAGGAGCGCTGGAAGAGATTGGAAGGCGCCCGCAGAGTCCTCTGCACCAGCAACGCTCCAGGAACAGGTGAATGGTCTCTGATAATGCCCCCCTGCAGTGGAAAGAGCAGCATGGAGCCCTAAGGCAGGGGTCAGCAAACTTTTTCAGCAGGGGGCCGGTCCCTTGTCCCTTGGGGGGGGGGGTCGGACTATATTTTGAAGGGGAAAAAATGAATGAATTCCTATACCCCACAAATACCTACGGGACCGCCTCTCCTGGTATGCCCCGCAGAGGACCTTAAGGTCCACAAATAACAACATTTTGGAGGTCCCGAGCCACAAGGTTGTTAGACTGGTCTCAACTAGGGCCAGGGCCTTTTCAGTAGTGGCCCCAACTTGGTGGAACGCTCTGTCACAAGAGACCAGGGCCCTGCGGGATTTGACATCTTTCCGCAGGGCCTGCAAGACAGAGCTGTTCCGCCTGGCCTTTGGGTTGGACTCAGTCTGATGTTTCCTCCCCTTATGGTTTTGATTATGGGCGATAAGTGAAGCTGCATTTAAATTTTAAATTGTATTTTAACCTGTATTTTAATTAACGGTTTTTCTTTCTTTTATATTTACTGTAATTTTTATTGGTGTTAGCCGCCCTGAGCCCGGTTTCAGCTGGGAAGGGCGGGGTATAAATAAATTTTATTATTATTATTATAATATATGGAAATTAGGGGTCAGCAACCTTTTTCAGCAGGGGGCCGGTCCACTGTCCCTCAGACCTTGTGAGGGCCGGACTATATTTTGAAGGGGGAAAAAATGAACAAATTTCTATGCCCCACAAATAACCTAGAGATGCATTTTAAATAAAAGCTCACATTCTACTCATGTAAAAACACCAGGCAGGCCCCACAAATAACCCAGAGATGCATTTTAAATAAAGGCACACCTTCTACTCATGTAAAAACACACTGATTCCCGGACCGTCCGGGGGCCGGATTGAGAAGGCGATTGGGCCGCATCTGGCCCCCGGGCCTTAGTTTGCCTACCCATGCCCTAAGGAATAATCTTGGTCTGGCGGTCCACACCCAGAGCAACTGTGTACTTAATCTGAGCGTCCGCTATTCCACTCCAGCGGGAAGGTAAACGGCATTTCCGTGCGCTGCTCTAGTTAGCCAGAAGCAGCTTAGTCATGCTGGCCACATGACCCAGAAGCTCGCCAGTGTTGTAAGAATTTGAGAGAGTTATCTAGATAAAGGGTTCGATTCCGGGTGGAATCCTGAACCTCGGCAGGACGTTATTTTGAAACCCCTTCCTGCGCAGAAAAGACAGAGACCAGACCAGAGTTCTAATGGGAAGCAAGGCGGCTGGTCAGCCTGATCTTTATTAACAAATACTGTTGCAACAGGATTCTCACTCGCCACATGCTGGATGGAGGAGAAACCTAGAACAAAGGTGCGCCCGTCCCTATATAGACATTTTGAATCACCCCCCCCCCGGACCAAGACTACCCCCCAGAAACACCATGCATACACCATAGGAGGGGTGTAGCCCGAGGACCCCCCCCCAATACATCATGGTTACATCATGAAAGGGGAGGTCTGGTGGCAGCAATCTGAGCATCCTGGACCCTGCCCCCTCTTGTCCTCCACTAAACACCCACCAAGTGAAACAAAAGAGGTATTTACATTTCCCTGATTCTCAGCCAAGTTAATCACACCCTTTTGTCTTCATCTGGGTTTGTTATCTCTGGAATGGCTACCTGTCTGGCACTCAGGTATCAGGATGCCAGAAATTATCACTCAGGCAGAGGGAGGACTGCTGAGTAGCTGGAGGGGCAACCCCCCTTTGTTCCTGAGACAAAGAAATACACACATGTGGCCTTGTTTGCTTGGCACACTTATGAACATTATATATACATTATATATATATATATATAGCCTTAATTTCTTATTACACCAGTAAAGCGAGATGAGCGCTGCAACCCCAGAGTCATCCGCGACTAGACCTAATGGTCAGGGGTCCCTTTACCTTTATCGGCCAGATCCTGGGTCACGGTGTCAGGATTGCAGCTGCCTGCCTAGAGGTTGCTCGTTTGCAAACATTTGGCCTCACGCTGCATGGAGCATCCCAACGCCCCTTCTCCTCTCCTGCCCCGAATCAATCAACGCAGTGTCTGCCTGAAGCGAGGAAACGGCCAGCAAGCCGCCCAGGAGATTTAAACAAACGTTGTCCTCTCTCCCTAGTTTACGATGCCGCCCGGTGGGAAATGGAGGCTTTCTTGGGGAGGAGGAGGAGGCCTCTGAACGGGGGCCGGCGATGCTCTGGATTCCCTGCTGGCTTTCTGGGTGCCCAAAGAAGAGGGCCTGCTTCCCTGGAAAAACGCACCCATCTCCAGAAAGAGCTGCAGGTAATTCTTCCGTCCTTTTGGCAGAAAGCAGAATCTTAAAAGTTGGGCAGCTGCTCAGGGAGACTTCTGGGATTGCACCGTTTGGACCGTCAGTCTGATCCCGAGGTCTTTGGGGGGGGTGTTGTTGCATCTGACCCCCCCCTCCCATGTGGCTGTGCAGCCTCCTTCCAAGAGGATAGTCCTCTATTTTAAAGCCATCAGAGGACAGGCCAATGTTGGAAAGGTGTCTCTGTCTGAAGAGCCGCCAGGTTAATGAATTATTATTATTATTATTATTATTATTATTATTATTATTATTATTATTACATGCCGCCCATCTAACTGCATTGCCACTCTGGGCGGCTCCCAACAAAATATTTAAAACGCAAAAAAATTAATCATTAAAAACTGCCTTGTAACAGGCATACATTGGAAGCCAAACAGCTTAGTTCTCGGACGTTTTGGCTCCCGAACGCCGCAAACCTGGAAGTGACTGTTCCGGTTGGCGAACTATTTTTGGAAGCCGGACGTCCGACGGGGCTTCTGATTGGCTGCTGGAGCTTCCGGCAGCCAATCAGAAGCCGCGCTTTGGTTTCCGAACGTTTTGGATTCCGTTTGACCTCCAAGGTACGACTGTACAGGACTGCCTTCAGATGTCTCCTAAAAGTCAAACAGTTATCTCCTTGGCATCTGAAGGGAGGGCGTTCCACAGGGTGGGTGCCACCACCGAGAAGGCCCTCTGCCTGGTTCCCTGTAACCTCACTTCTCGCAGGGAGGAAACAGCTAGAAGACCCTCAGAGCTGGACCTCAGTGTCCGGGCAGAACGATGGGGGTGGAGATGTCCTTTTCAGTATATTGGGCCGAAGCCCTTTAGGTTTTAAAGGTCAGCACCATAAACCCTCAGACGGAGAGGATGGGTGGGTTGGCCATAAAGCTCTGCCTCGCAGATAGGAGCTTCTAGAGAACTTGTGCCTCAGGCTAAAGAATTTGCAGGCTGGCGCTGTGGTCTAAATCACAGAGCCTAGGGCTTGCTGATCAGAAGGTCGGCGGTTCGAATCCCCGCGACGGGGTGAGCTCCCGTTGCTTGGTCCCTGCTCCTGCCAACCTAGCAGTTCGAAAGCACGTCAAAGTGCAAGTAGATAAATAGGTACCGCTCCGGCGGGAAGGTAAACGGCGTTTCCGTGCACTGCTCTGGTTCGCCAGAAGCGGCTTAGTCATGCTGGCCACATGACCCAGAAGCTGTACGCTGGCTCCCTCGGCCCATAAAGCGAGATGAGCGCCACAACCCCAGAGTCGTCCGCGACTGGATCTAATGGTCCGGGGTCCCTTTACCTTTACCTCAAGCACCCAACTGTCTTCATCCTGTCCTGGTTTTGCACCACCCCATTAATGAACAAAATAAAAAATAAAAAAATTCCTTCCAGTAGCACCTTAGAGACCAACTAAGTTTGTTCTTGGTGTGAGCTTTCGAGTGCATCTGTGTATTTCGTGTGTATCTGAAGAAGTGTGCATGCACACGAAAGCTCATACCAAGAACAAACTTAGTTGGTCTCTAAGGTGCTACTGGAAGGAATTTTTTTAATTTTTTATTTTGTTTTGACGATGACAGACCAACACGGCTACCTACCTGTAACTGGACCCATTAAGGAATGTTAAGCTCAACTGGTTTCACGTGTGACCCTCTGTCAACAGAGGCTGGACCATTAGAGAAACGGGGCTATGATCCAGCCCCAACATTGGCCTGCCTTCTTACAACCAGCTTCCTCCAGCCTTAGCCTTTTTATTGCTCCTTGGGGAGGAAGAGGTAGATTCTAGATTTAGTTGCTTACACCGGCTGTTGCCTCTGGCTCCCCCTACTGTTGGCTCCCGGCCTCCTGCCCAGCCGTCCCCAGGGGAGTTGGCCCCCTCTGCTTCTTCACCCCTCGCTGATAACATCTGGCCGTCATGACGCTGAGGGGCTATCTCTGGCCGATCTACTGCGGCCACCTCCCAGTTTCCACCCAAAGCATCTTGCTCGTCCAGTCCCTCATACCTCCCTCTGGACTTCACCTTTAGCCCACGAAGCACCAAGAGGAGAGCTGTTGCAGGAGTCGGCCGGCCGAGTCCAGCAGCGAAGAAGGAACCCTGATGGCTTCGTACAAGGTCCAAGTGGCAACCGGGACGTTCTGGGGCTCCGGGACCTTCGACACCATCTCCATCACCCTGGTGGGCTCGAGGGGCAGCAGCCCCAAGCAGACCCTGGACAACACGGGGAAGGACTTTGCTCCGGGAGCGGTGAGAGGATCTGCAGAGGTGGACTTGGGGGGGTGTGGAGGCAGGGAGTCGGCTCTGGGGGGGGGTCTCTCCACTGTAATTCTTTTTATTTATTTTTTTATAATCTATTTATTGAATCACAGCAAATCACATTGAAATTATTCCCAATTACATTTCAAATTACAATCCAAATTAATTGTACAAATCCCAATTAAAAGAAACATTCCAATTATGCCTAATTATTATAATAAACAAATTTTTATATATGGACTTCCCATGCCTCGGACGCCGGAGCTTCCCTGATCACCTCCATCGATTGCTTTTCAAAATTCTTTCCAATATTTCCACAGCCGCTGATATATGCCAGCAAGCAGGCTAAATTATAATAAACAATGTCTCTGTGTGGATGAGGTCGATCTTCTTAATTCCAAATGCCACATTCCGACCGTCGCCATCTTCTTGTCCTGTTGTTCACCAAACTTCTTCACGCTGCTACTCTCCCCCGCTTGCTTTGCACATACCCCTTTCCAGGAGTGCCAGTCTCTAATATAAATCAAATTTCAACCAGATCTGGCTTCTCCCTGTGGAGTAGTGCTCTGCCTCACGGGCTCACTGTAATACTTTTTAAAGCCCTATGCAGCCTAGGACCCTCGTACCTATGGGACCCCCTCTCCTGGTATGTCCCACGGAGGACCTTAAGGTCCACAAATAACAACATTTTGGAGGTCCCGAGCCACAAGGTTGTTAGACTGGTTTTAACTAGGGCCAGGGCTTTTTCAGTACTGGCCCCAACTTGGTGGAATGCTCTGTCACAAGAGACCAGGGCCCTGCGGGATTTGACATCATCCGCAGGGCCTGCAAGACAGACCTTTTCCACCTGGCCTTCGGGTTGGACTCAGTCTGATGTTTCCTCCCCTTATGGTTTTGATTATGGGCGATAAATGAAGCTGCATTTAAATTTTAAATTTTAATCTGTATTTTAATTAACGGTTTTTCTTTCTTTTATATTTTATTGTAATTTTTATTGGTGTTAGCCGCCCTGAGCCCGGTTTTGGCTGGGAAGGACAGGGTATAAATAAAACTTCTTCTTCTTCTTCTTCTTCTTCTTCTTCTTCTTCTTTTAATATATGTAAATCAGGGGTCAGCAACCTTTTTCAGCAGGGGGCCGGTCCACTGTCCCTTGTGGGGGCCGGACTATATTTTGAAGGGGGAAAAAAGGAACAAATTTCTATGCACCACAAATAACCCAGAGATGCATTTTAAATAAAAGCTCACATTCTACTCATGTAAAAACACCAGGCAGGCCCCACAAATAACCTAGAGATGCATTTTAAATAAAAGGACACATTCTACTCATGTAAAAACACGCTGATTTCCGGACCGTCCGCGGGCCGGATTGAGAAGGCGATTGCAGCACGTTGCGTCATGACATCACGACGGACTGCGCATGCGCGAAATGGCGTGCATGCGCACTCCGCCACCGGGCCGCCGCCGCCGCTCCTGCGGCAACCTTGCGAGCCGCCGCATGAAAAGCAGCAGGGGTGGGGCGGCCCCATGAGCCACCAATCGCGCAGTGGTGAACATACAGTAGCCCGAGAAAGCCCATGTACTGGGGCCATGTTGGAGTCCGGGGTAGATGGACACTCATAATCATGCAAACCTTTTAAAGGTAAAGGGACCCCTGACCATTAAGTCCTGTCGTGGATGACTCTGGAGTTGCGGCGCTCATCTCGCTCTATAGGCTGAGGGTGCCGGCGTTTGTCCGCAGACAGCTTCCGGGTCATGTGGCCAGCATGACTAAGCAGCTTCTGGCGAATCAGAGCAGCGCACGGAAACGCTGTTTACCTTCCCTCCGGAGCGGTACCTATTTATCTACTTGCACTTTGACGTGCTTTCGAACTGCTAGGTGGGCAGTTGCAGGGACCGAGCAACGGGAGTTCACCCCGTCACGGGGATTCGAACCGCCGACCTTCTGATCAGCAAGCCCTAGGCTCTGTGGTTTAACCCACAGCGCCACCCGCATCTCCTACCAAGCCCTTAACTGCTGGTGATCCCAGGGGGGCCTGCAATTCCAGTTCTCCCCAAGAAGATTTGTCTCTTCCTGCCTCGCACCTCACATCCCAGGTGAGGTGTTGGGCCGGAGGGGCTTGTTTTGACTCAAACAGCCCCACGGGCCAAAATTGAGGGAGTCCACGCGGGCCAAAAATAGGCCCACGGACCAGAGCTGCTTTAACAGGTCCATATTCAAACAGGTGAAGTCCTGCTTCCTGGTGTCGTCGCGAATCAGCGGTTGTCCCTATTCTTTCCGCAGGTGGATGAATACAAGCTGCCCAGCGATGGGGATCTGGGCCCGATTCTGCTGGTCCACCTCCACAAGGAACCCTACCTCTTCTTCCCTGAGGACAGCTGGTACTGCAACTTTGTCCAGCTCGTCACCCCACAGGGAGAGACGTACCGCTTCCCCTGCTACCAGTGGATCGAGGGCTACACGACCCTGGAGCTGAGAGAAGGGACAGGTGAGGTGCTAGTAGCATCTCTGCAGAGAAGCACTTCGCTGGGACGCAGGGGCCTAGGAAGTGGGGGGCGAGGGGCGGTCCGGTCCGCCCCAGGTTCCATCATGGAGGGGGTGACAAATTATCAAGGAACAATTACTGCCCTAATAGGGCGGTTCATAAAAAAACTTTAAAAAAAAAAAAGCCTGCTCCAAAGGTCTTATCTTACTCCACTAGGGATTATATAGCTATATATGAAATTTCATGCATATCAGTTAATATCTTGACCCTCCTCCATGAAAATAGCTGTTTACTTGGCCGTTTTGCTATGTCGTGAAGGCTGAAATTTCAATTCAGTAGAGCACTTACTGTTCCCAACCCTAACCCTGCGGAAAGCCATCTAATTAGACTTTAATTTGATTTTGACATGTTTTTAGGAGGTAATTTAATTATTGTTTGATTTTATATCAATGTTATGTTTCTGATGTTAGCCGCCCGGAGCCCGACTTCGGCCGGGGAGGGCGGGATATAAATAAAAGTTTATTTTTACTTATTATTATTCCTTTGTAAGAAAATATGAAATAACGTAAAACCATTTTTGCAGGCAAAAAAAAAAAAAAATCAATGGGGGGGGTGACAAGAAATTTTCTGCACCGGGTACCACCTGACCTTCCTACGCCTCTGCTGGGACGGCGACGCAGGGCAAACTCTCCCAGGTCTCCAAGTCCCTTCTGCCTGGAATCGCAAAGATAATGTCGTCCCCCCACCCCATTGGCTTGTGTCATATGTGAACTCTCGGAGGTGGCTGGCATCTGTTGGCCCACTTCCCTCCAGAAAATAATTCCAGTCTGTGGCCCCCAAGGTAGTTCTGGGGGGCTGGGGGCATTTGAGCCATAGCTGTCAACCCTCCCTTTTTTGGCGGGAAACTCTCTTATTCCAATGCCGTTTCCCGCTGCTATCCCGGATTGTTGATCTCCCTTAAATTCCCCGGATTTCCAAGGAAGCAGCTCCTCTCCCTCCCTGCCGGCCAGGGAGGCTCCTCAGCTGCGTTGCTCGGCTGCCAATAAGGAGTCTGAGACCGACTGGGGGCGGAGCTTGCATGCCTTGGGCAGCCAGACCCTCACGCCCAACCAGACAGCTAGCCTGCCTGCCGTCTATGCTTTCGCTCACCCGTTCGCGCGCAGCCTCTGGAGCGCAGGGTGGCGAGGCTACTTGGTGCCATTGCACCGCCCTCGCGGCATCCCTTATTTTCAAATCCGAAAGTTTTTAAAAATCCCTTATTTTCAAATCCGAAAGTTGACAGCTATGATTCGAGCTCCTGGGAAGCGTCGTAGCTCAGAGGAAGAGCATTGCTTTGAATGCAGAAGGTCTGAAGTCAAACCCTATAAAAACCCCTAAGTCTGTTGTAGATACAGTGGTACCTCGGTTTACGAACTTAATCCGTTCTGGAAGTCCGTTCTTAAACCAAAGCGTTCTTAAACCAAGGCTTGCTTTCCCATAGCAGCGGGGGACTCAATTTACAAACGGAACACCCTCAACAGGAAGCGACAGCGAGGTTTCTGAACAGCGGAAGCTGCGCTCGACGTTTGTGTTTGGAGGAATGTTAAAAAACCCGGCGCGCTTACTTCCGGGTTTTCGGCGTTCGAGAACGGAGCCGTTCGAGTTCTGAGGTACCACTGTCATACAAAACACAAGTGAGCGAGAAGATTAAAGATTTTACTCTACACAGCAAGCAATACAGTGGTACTTCTGGTTCCGAACACGATCCGTTCCGGGGTGCCGTTTGCACCTCGAAAAGTCCGCAACCACAGCGGCGCTCTTGCTTTTTCTAACTCCTCAGGGATGAGGTCCCTTTGGCGCTCCCAATAAAATATTTCAGAAGGCCTTTCTCGCCCCGATCTGGCCACAGTGATCCATGCGACGGTCACCTCCAGGCTTGATTATTGTAACTCGCTCTACGCGGGGCTGCCCTTGAAGCTGACCCAGAAACTCCAGCGGGTTCAGAATGTCGCGGCGAGGCGCCTTACGGGGTCCTTGCCGTGGGACCACATTCATCCAGTGCTCTACCAGCTGCATTGGCTCCAGGTGGAGTACAGGATCAGGTTTAAGGTGCTGGTTTTGACCTTTAAAGCCCTATGCAGCCTAGGACCCTCGTACCTACGGGACCGCCTCTCCTGGTATGCCCCGCAGAGGACCTTAAGGTCCACAAATAACAACATTTTGGAGGTCCCGAGCCACAAGGTTGTTAGACTGGTCTCAACTAGAGCCAGGGCCTTTTCAGTACTGGCCCCGACTTGGTGGAACGGTCTGTCACAAGAAACCAGAGCCCTGCGGGATTTGACATCTTTCCGCAGGGCCTGCAAGACGGAGCTGTTCCGCCTTGCCTTCGGGTTGGACTCAGTCTGATGTTTCCTCCCCTTATGGTTTTGATTATGAAGCTGCATTTTAAATTTTAAATTGTATTTTAACCTGTATTTTAATTAACGTTTTTTTCTTTCTTTTATACTTTATTGTAATTTTATTGGTGTTAGCCGCCCTGAGCCCGGTTTCGGCTGGGAAGGGCGGGGTATAAATAAAATTAATTTATTATTATTATTAAGGCGGGGTCCCCCCCCAGTTGATGGGCTTTGCCGTTCAAATGGCATGTATGTGCCATGTCATGTGATTGATTCTGTGGGGCAGGGCTTACCTGCTCCCCCCCCATATTTTTTGAAGTTGGCACCCCTGCCTTGAGAAGTGTGTTTTCCAGAACCATCCTGATATGTTTTGCATATCAATTCTGAATTTTCAGTTGCCGTAACCTGCTCTGGGTCCTGTTGGCGAAGGGCGGGCCAGAATTTTCATAATCATAGTCAAATGATGCTGTTGCTGCTCAGAGCCACATCAGACTTATTCATTCGTTCCTCCACAGCGGTGTATCTCTCTCTCCCCCCCCCCACGCCTGTTTTTATCTACACAACAACCCTGTGAGGCAGGCTTAGGCCGAGAGAGGGTGATTGGCCCAAGGGGGCCCAGTCAGCTTTATGGCAGAGCGGGGATTTGAACCCAAGCCTCGCAGGCCCTTGTCTGCTAAGCCACCCTCTCCGGTGGAAAGTTTTCCATATTTCAAATGCAAATGTCTTTTTAAACAACAGCGCTCCATTTCTTCTCTCCTTCCAGCCAAACTGGTTTGTGACGATGACGGGAACCAGTTGCTTCTGCACCACCGGGCAGAGGAGGTGAAGGCGAGGCAGGAGGCATACAGGTGAGGAGATCTTGCCTTCAGAGCTGTAGCTCAGCGGGCAAAGCACCGGTTTTTGGGTGCAGAAGGTGCCCGGTTCAATTCCCAGGTGGAGCTGGAAGAGATACCTTGGAAAGCCACTGCTGCCAGCCAGTGTGGGCAACATTGAGCTTGGTGCACCAGTGACCCGACTCTGTAGAGAGCAGCTTCTCCTAAATCAGGCATAGGCAAACTCCGGCCTATATATATATATATATATATATATTAAAAGGTGATGGGAAAGTAAAAACCCTAAAGGGGGAGAAACTTCAACAACCCAGAAAGGACCTAACATTCTTCCTGGGTATGGACTGATGATGGACTATTGCATATCCTCCCACATTTCCTCGGTCCAATATACCTGAAGGAGCGTCTCCACCCCCATCGTTCTGCCCGGACACGGAGGTCCAGCTTCGAGGGCCTTCTGGCGGTTCCCTCACTGCGAGAAGCAAAGCTACAGGGAACCAGGCAGAGGGCCTTCTCGGTGGTGGCACCCGCCCTGTGGAACGCCCTCCCATCAGATGTCAAAGAGAACAACAACTACCAGACTTTTAGAAGACATCTGAAGGCAGCCCTGTTTAGGGAAGCTTTTAATGTTTAATAGATTATTGTATTTTAATATTATGTTGGAAGCCGCCCAGAGTGGCTGGGGAAGCCCAGCCAGATGGGCGGGGTATAAATAAATTATTATTATTATTATTATTATTATTATTATTATTATTTCTCTGATGAAAATAGGGACGTCCTATTCAATAATAATAATAATTTTATTACTTATACCCCACCCACCTGAGTTGCCCCAGCCATACAATAAAACATTAAGCATTTTAAAAGTTCCCTATATAGGGCTGCCTTCAGGTATCTTCTATAGGTTGTGTAAGTTCCTTATCTCCTTGGCTTGGGCGCCCCGCATAACTCCTTACACTCCAGCATTTCTCCGATGCAAAGAGGGATGACCTAAGGAAAAGCAGGACATTCTGGGATCAAATCAGAAACCGGGACGGTTTCTGTAAATCCAGAACTGCCCCTGAAAAGATAGGGACACTTGGAGGGTGTTTACTATTGTAGAGGGTATCTCGTCTTCTGCTGTTTCGCATGAACCCACTACAACAAGATCAGTGGAAAATCAAACTTTATCCTCAATGAGGCCTAGGAGCCTGCGCAGAGCGGTAGCTAACTCCTCCAGCCAGGCTGCCCCTCTGAGCTGAGAACTGGCCTCTTGGGCTACAGCTAGGCCAAGTGCCAGATATTTAGTTGATAATGCATATATTACCAGGGGTGGGGATAGAAAACCAGGGGTGGAGGGGAAATGGAGGCCGAATGACTGGAACGGCGAGCAGGGACTTCCCATGCTGCAACATTTTGTTGCAGACGCCATGCCGTTATTTCGAACAGAGGGGCGTTCCAACACAGGGTCTCTCACCTGCATTCTGAAGCGGCAGAAACCAGGCGCTAGAGATTTTAAAACAAACAGATAAACCTCTCCCCATTAAAATCTTGATTTTAAAAACCAGGTGGGCAGAATTTGCGCCGGGGATGCCTCAGTGCCTGGCCGTGGAGAACATCGAGGAGCTGAACACCAACGCGAAGTTTTCCTTTACGAAGCTCAGCACCTTTCTGCTGCGGTCAAAGCTCACGTGAGTCCCGAAAGCCAGCATTTGGCAGTCAGGATCTGACCGGCTCTCTATCCGTCTTGACTTTTTCGGGTATCAAACAAGCTGGTCTGCTCCCTCCGGGTCCTGAGCTGTGATGCTTTGCCACTCGCTGGAATCGGTGAACAGGGGTTATCGCAGCCGGTTATCGCAATTGCTATCGGTCCTTTTGCAACCGAGGCAAGAGCAGGGAGGGGAACTTTTCCGAGCCTGAGGGCCGCAATCCAGTCTTCGGCAGCATTCTGAGGGCCGCAGGCCGGCGGGTGGGCAGGTCCGGAAGTAAAATTGGCGTTGCAGCAACCAATGCGACTCTCACTTCTTTGCAAAACAGGATGGCGGCTAGGCTCTCCCTCCACAGTCAGAGGCAGAAATGCATCCCGAATTTTCCAGGGCAGTTGCCCTAATAATGTACGCAAACATGCATCTACGAGGGGAAATTGTGCATAAGAAATAGCACACACAAAATGCAATATATTGGAGGGGATTGTGTTTTGTTTGTTTGTTTTTTTTTAAAGAGTGCATTATGCATTTAAAAATTGCTTATTGCATTTATATATTCCACCTTCTTTTCCATGGAGCTCAAGATGGGCTCTTCTTCCCTTCCTCATCTAATTCCCACAGCAACCCTGCGAGGTAGGCTAGGCTGAGAGAGGCAGTGACTGGCCCAAGGATACACCCAGTGGGCTTCACAGCCTTGTAGGTATCTGAACCCTGGTTTCCCAGGTTCTGGCCCTGACACCATTACACCACACTGAGCATTAAACAGGCTGATGAATTTTCACGGGAGGAAACCCAAAATGGACAGCCTTTGAGGGCAGGAGTCCGGGGCCCCACTCAGCAGAATGAAAACAACCCTCCTCTGCCCCCCCCTAAAAAACAACACCCGGCAGGGCTGTCTTACCACATTTTGAAGTTGTGTGATGTCATAATGCATGTGACCGCCTCTCCTGGTATGCCCCGTGGAGGACCCTAAGGTCCACAAATAATAACACGTTGGAGGTCCCAACCCATAAGATGGCTAGATTGGCCTCAACTAGGGCCAGGGCCTTTTCTGTTTTGGCCCCAATTTGGTGGAACGCACTGTCTCAAGAGACTAGGGCCCTGCGGGATCTGACATCTTTCCGCAGGGCCTGCAAGACGGAGCTGTTCCACCTAGCCTTTGAGTTGGATTCAGTCTGAACTTTGTGTTACAATATAATATTGTAAGACTAGATCCTCCCCATTGTTATAAATCCGTGGGCAGTTACATTAAGGCGGCTTTTAAATCATTTTAAAATCATTTTTAAATTATTTTAAATTTTGTAATCTGTATTTTAAATTGATCGTTTTTGTGTTTATGTTTTATTGTGATTTTGATTGTGTGAGCCGCCCTGAGCCCGGCTTTGCCGGGGAGGGCGGGGTACAAATAAAAATTATTATTATTATTATTATTATTATTATTATGTGGGCCTCCTCCTGCATCGCAGGGGGTTGGACTATATGAGCTCTGGGGGTCCCTTCCAACTCTACAATTTAAGTCCAAAGTCCGAAACCACTTCGCTGGCTGTCACTGTGCAAACAAAATAATAATAATAAATTCCTTCCAGTAGCACTTTAGAAACCAAGTTTGTTCTTGGTATGAGCTTTCGTGTGCATGCACACTTCTTCAAATATTCTTCTTCAGATAAGTGTGCATGCACATGAAAGCTCAATCAATCAAATCTTTATTACGGTCCAGAGACCCAACAGTTCATTACAAAACAATACACAATTTCGACAGCCCGCCTTCAGGTTACACAAGCATTTTGTTCAGGCTTAGGAATAGGGATCATTGGTCCTTGCAACCACCGATAGAAACTTCGCCACTGCTAATGTTCTGTCACTTGTCCGGTCTTCCAGTAGGAACCTGACATAGTAAGCCTCTGATTTTCCCGGGAAAGGTACTAGCAAGGGTAAAATCAGTTCAGCCCTGGCTTGCTCGAATTTCACACAGTGCAGCAAAATATGTTTTATAGAATCAATGTCTTGGGCGCATGAGCATAGTCTGTCCTGGTATGGATCTCCTCTCAATCTGCCATCCAACACTGCAGAAGGAAAGACATTAAGTCTGGCTTTTGTAAATAGTCTTCTGTAATTTGGAACTGTCAGATTTTTAATATAAGATGTTAACTTAAAGGCATGCCCATATGGTACTCCTACTGCCAGCGGACTGCAGACTGCGTGTGATCGATGTCGCAAGTCACTGTGTGTAATGTCCCAGAGTCTTTGCTTTAAAGTCTTTAGGGCACCTTCATAACCCAGGCAATAGAGTTGGGTGGGTGACAGACCAATAGAGGTGGCTTTTTTGCCATTGTTTTCTGCCAGTTGCTGACATACTCCTCATTGTTCATACCAATAATAATAATAATAATAATAATAATAATAATAATAATAATAAATTTTTATTTATACCCTGCCCTTCCCAGCCAAGACCAGGCTCAGAGCGGCTAACATCAATAAAATCACAACAAAACATACAAAACAATCAGTTAAAATGCAGGTTAAAATACGATTTAAAGTTTAAAAAGCAGCCTCAGTTGGTCTCTAAGGTGCTACTGGAAGGAATTTTTTCATTTTTTATTTTGTTTCGACTACGGCAGACCAACACGGCTGCCTACCTGTAACTGTGCAAACAGAATATGCTGTTCCAATATGTCACTGAGATCCCCCGCCCCAAGGTCTCTTTCGCAAGGGACCTGATCTAAGATAGCAGCCCCCGTTTCCAGTTCAGCCAGCAAGACGGGGTGGTAATTTGCATTGCGAAAGCCAAAGATTGCCGTTTGGGGACCAGCCGCATTCCTTGGAAGCTGATCTCCAGCTTCCCCCATTCCCTCCTTGTTAATTATTTGCTACGAAGCAAATAATTGCTATGAAGCAGCAGCTGTTGACACTCAGCTCCATCGTCCCCACCCCTCACCTATTCTTCTCCCCCCCCCGCCACCTTACTCCCCGCATCGCAGGGGGTTGGACTAAATGACCCTCCAGGTCCCTCCCCACTCTTACGATTCTGCGATTCCTTTAGATTGATGGAGGTGAAGCTGAAGGGGTTCATGAACTGCCAGGAGTCTTGGAAGAAACTGGAAGACATCCGGAAGGTTTTCTGGTTCAACAAGACGCCCGTTTCCGGTAGGTGCCGCTTTGCACATGCACGAGCGCTATAAAATATGACATTCTTAGAAACGACGGAAGCAATTTGCCCAGGATAGAACAGGCACATTTGAAGGAGGAGCAGTCAGGATCTTTGGGACATGGGAATCTGCTGTATACCACGGGTCCATTTAGCTCAATATTGTCTACACTGACTGGCAGCGACACTCCAGGTTTCCAGGCACAGGAAATTCCAGGCCACCTAATGCAGGTGGCGCTGTGGGTTAAACCACAGAGCCTAGGGCTTGCCGATCAGAAGGTCGGTGGTTCGAATCCCCGCGACGGGGTGAGCTCCCGTTGCTCGGTCCCTGCTCCTGCCAACCTAGCAGTTCAAAAACACGAAGTTCAAGTAGATAAATAGGTACCGCTCCGGCGGGAAGGTAAACGGCGTTTCCGTGCGCTGCTCTGTTTCACCAGAAGTGGCTTAGTCATGCTGGCCACATGACCTGGAAGCTGTACGCCGGCTCCCTCGGCCAATAAAGCGAGATGAGCGCCGCAACCCCAGAGTCGTCTGCGACTGGACCTAATGGTCAGGGGTCCCTTTACCTAATGGAGATGCCATTAGGGACTGAATTTGGGGCCTTCAACGTGCAAAAGAGATGCAAAAGAGCCCTTCCCCGCCTTGCAGCTTTCTACAGGCCAAAACTCAACAGGTGTAGCCTTTCCAGGAAGGGAGCTAGATTGAAGTGGGAAGCTTCCTCACCCAGATTCAGACCTATCACGCCACTGATACAAGTACATGAGCCCTACAAGATTAAAAAAAGTTCAGGCATAGTCCAAGGGTTCCTGTTCCTCAGAAGGCTTCTGGGCAGAGCTGAGGAGGAAACAGGATCCTGCCAAATATTGCCCAGTACCTCCAGTGCTCCAGGTGGTATTCTGCAAATTGTAAACAGGCAGAGTGCTGTTGTGCTCATGTCTAACTTTCAGGCTTCCCACCTGCTTGGACACTGGGAGAACAGGATGCTGGACTAGGTGAGCCTCTGGGCCTGATCCAGCGGCCAGGCTCTTCTGTCACAGACTGGTTGGACGCAGCTGGGGAACCCCAAAGGGAAGATGACTCAGAGCCAGGGGAGTGGTGGTGGGACAACGTTGAGTGGTCAGAGGGAGAAGAGGGAGCAGATTGGTAGGAGGAGGTGCCGGAAGCTGAAGAGACAACAGGTCTCCGTGAGCAGGAAGAGGGTGTGGCAGAGAGCAGTCCAGAATCAGAGGCAGAAGTGAAACAGGAGAGGAGGGAGGCCAAGAGATGAGTCCGGCTGGGGAAGAGTCACGGGTGTCTCCCCCTCCTGCTGCAACAAGCTCCCCTCCCCACTTGTCTCCCAGAGCCAGAAAAGGCATGAAAAGGGCAGAGGAGAGGTTGGCTGCAGGCAGGCACAGTCTCTGATTACTTGGGGGAAATCGTGCAGAGGAGGGAACTTAGGCAGCTGTGGGGAGGCGGGGACCCTCAGTCTTGGCAACTGCTTCTGGAGCTGAGCTACTGTGCTCATTATTCCTGACACTCCTATGCAGATCCTATTTTTGCATTTTAAAAAAAGAGTTAACTCCAACTTGCTTGGTGTGATTTTCTGCTGGCTTGCTCTTGCCATCTAATGCTCGAGAGTGGATCAGAAGCCCTGTGGTGGTGGTGATGATGATAAATTTTATTTATATCCCGTCCTCCCCAGCCATAACTGGGCTCAGGGCAGCTAACATCAAAATATAAATACATTAAAACATAAAATTCAGCAATCGATTGAAATGCAGCTTATAATGCAAGGATCTTCCTCCTCCTCCTCCTCCTCCTCCAGGAGAACGAGGGTGGATTCTTGACATCTCAGCCCCTTTCCCCTTTCCTTTCCTTTCCTTTCCTTTCCTTTCCCCTTCCCACACCCCACCCCTGCACCCGATTCTAAATGGCGCTTTGTATGCCAAGGCACCCAAGCCACAAAGTTCCCACGAAAACAATAAATCACACTGACACAGAATATTTGGTTTATAGGTTCAGATAGGCCACAACTTTATTGGTTACAGATGTGAGCGGTTTGGCTTAGGCATTGGGGTGAAGCCAGACTATATCTTGACTCCTGCCCATCTGCACTTAAGGGCAAACCACCGATAGGGGACGCCCTATAACTTACATCAGATGGTGGCACCCCGAGGGTCCCCGTAGGGGCTGTGACATGGCCTTAGCCCAGGCGTCAGACAGTATTCACACCCCGGATCCCTTTAGCAGGATCCCTTTACTGAGGAGGGGCAGGCGAGGCAGCAACCTCCTCTCCAACCAAACGAAGGCTTAAAGGTAAAGGGACCCCTAACCATTAGGTCCAGTAGTGACCAACTCTGGGGTTGCAGCGCTCATCTCGCTTTATTGGCCGAGGGAGCCGGCGTACAGCTTCCAGGTCATGTGGCCAGCAGGACTAAGCCGCTTCTGGCGAACCAGAGCAGCGCACGGAAACGCCGTTTACCTTCCCGCTGCAGTGGTACCTATTTATCTACTTGCACTTTGACGTGCTTTCGAACTGCTAGGTGGGCAGGAGCTGGGACTGAGCAACGGGAGCTCACCCCGTCACGGGGATTCGAACCGCCGACATTCTGATCGGCAAGTCCTAGGCTCTGTGGTTTAACCCACAGCGCCACCCCCATCCCTCAACCCAATGCCTAACCGCACAAAGGTTGTGACGATTCCTACTAGGTAGGCGAAAACCCAATGGCCGGTGCCCATTTGCCAAGTGGAAAAAATTCCTACTCAGCCCCAACAACATGGCGACCGACAACTGCCATAGCAAGGTCATATCAGAGCAAAGCATGAAAAGAGGGTGAGAGGGGTTGGGTGATCTGACGAAAAGGCGAGGAAGAGGGAGCCAGTTGGCCGGCCGCACCGAAATTAAATGTCCCATGGCCACACCCACCCTGGCCGCAGATTGGCTGGGGCTGTCCCCAGCACAGATGATGCAACGGCTGTGACACAGGGGGAAGGCAGCGTACCTCCCCCTACGCCAGAAAACTGTTGACGTTTGGTTGACTGGCTGCAATGCCGCCCACCAGATAAAAGGTCCCAGACCAGGGGTCAGCAAACTTTTTCAGCAGGGGGCCGGTCCACTGTCCCTCAGATCTTGTGGGGGGCCGGACTATATTTTGAAGGGGGGGAAATGAATGAATTCCTATGCCCCACAAATAACCCAGAGATGCATTTTAAATAAAAGCACACATTCTGCTCATGTAAAAACACGCTGGTTTCCGGACTGTCCATGGGCCGGATTGAGAAGGCGATTGGGCCGGATCCGGCCCCCAGGCCTTAGTTTGCCTACCCATGCCCCAGACTTTGAGAGACACATCGTTTAAAAAGCCTTTCTACGTCCCCAGAGTACGTTGCCGAACACTGGCAAGAAGACGCTTTCTTTGGCTCCCAGTATCTCAACGGCGTCAACCCCGTGGTGATCAAGAAATGCACCCAGATCCCAAGCAATTTCCCCGTGACCCAGGAGATGGTTGCCGCGTCTCTTGGGGCGTCCGCCACCCTGCAGGAGGAAATCCAGGTGACTCAATTCTTTCGCCCCTTGTTTCTCCAAGTAAATAGCCGCTGCATACTTCCGTGGCGTAAGAGGCTCTCAAGAGGCGGCTGGGGTGTCCCACCCGCCAAAGCTGGCTGCATCTGAGCAGCCAGAGAAAACTGTTGGAGATTCATTCCCCGTGTGCAGTCATGGGATTGTTGTCTATCACATGATGGTGTGTGTTTTGATTCCACAGGAATGGGAAGTGACGGAAGGCAGGATGTTTGTCTTACTGTGTTCCCTGAAGTGGGACTGTTGTCCTTTGTTCCTTTTCTTTGCTGCCTGATGATAGAGAGAGAGGGAGCCATGTTGAAGTGGTCCGTGTGTGTTTATCCTATATAATAAAGTCCCTGTGTCCCTGCGTCCAGTCCGTGTGTCAGTGGAATTGCACTACTGCGCATGTCCCCCACGGACGCAGGGATTGGAGCGGGCGGAGAGGGGGGCGTGTCCGAGAGGCAGCGGTGGCGCGTCGTCAGTTGGGTCAGTGCCGCCGCCTCGCACGGAGCTGGGCGCTCCTTCTCCCTCACACGGAGTCCAGGGGAGACGGAAGAGAAGCCGACGCCGACGCCGCTTCTTGCCGGGACATTTGGGGTTTATTTTTATTTTTTAAGTGGGGGGGGAGGCAGGTTTCCTTATCTTCTAAAGGAAAAAAAGGGGGGAATTGGGGGAGGGTGTGAGAGAGAAGAAAAAAAGGGGGACACGCAATTCTTCCCCCGCTCGCGGTGCTGAGGCGAGCCGAGCGGAGGGCGGCGGCGAGAGCAACGCCCGCCGCGGAGGAGCCCCCATGTTCTAGCGCCCGTTAATGTAACGGGCTGAACATCCACTAGTATGTAAATAAAGTAGATTAGCCAAGATGCTGAGTTGCTGAGTTCTGTTACGCAACTGCACAAACCTCTGCGGATCCCTAAGTGTGCTGATGTCTTCTGGCATCAGTCGCTGTGATGTTTGGGCTGAGGAATCCTTTTGAAGCTCCCGAACGATCGCCCAGGAGGGAGGGAACATGCCAGGCAGGCATGTGTCTCTGCCAAGGCCCTACTCGTGTGTAGGGCATTCCTGACAAAACCTTCTCCCATCCAAGGGGATGTGGGCTACCTGCACCAGTGGCTACGGACCCTCGTGGCCATGCGCTCCCTCTGTGGCTGGAGGCGGCGGTGCTTCTGAGCACCAGTTGCTGGAAACCACAAGGGGTGTCCGGTTGGCCACTGTGGGAGCAGGATGCCAGGACTAGATGGGCCAGACTAGATTCTTATCTTCTCACTTTCTTATCGCGCCGCTTTTGGCTAGCCTATTTCCATCGCACAAACCAGGCCTCATTTTCCCTCCCTTCCTGACCCTAAAAGAAAGGGAACGTTTACATCGTGGATTACAAGATCCTGCAGGGCATCCCGACGAACACGATTCAAGGGCAGCGGCAGTACATGGCGAACCCTCTTTGCCTCCTGTACCAGACACCTTCCGGGGAGCTCCTCCCCATAGCTATCCAGGTAAGCACGGCAGGACGTCAGAATTGAGCCCATTGCAGCCCACTCCCTGACTCTCTGGCCACCGCAAGGCTCTTCCCACTTCTTTTGCCGCAGCCTGGCCACAGGCCTTCCAATTCCTCCTCTGTTGCTTTATGGTAGAGGTCGGCAACTGGCGTCCCGCGGCCAAATGGGCCCCATCAGCCCGAGGGACCGCGTGGAATAAGTAAGATGGTGAGAGGAAGGCTTTCAAAGACAAGGAGGAACGCTTCTCCCCCAAAACGTCTCCTTTCCTCCTCCTTTTGCTCATGCCTACCGTTCTTTCTCTCTCAGGCCTCCTCCACAGCATACATCCAAAACAATATGAGACCAAACAGTCATGGCTTCCCCCCAAAGGATTATGAGAGCTGTGGTTTGTTAAGGGTGGTGGGAGTTGCGAAGAGATCCCTATTCCCCTCGCGGAGATACAATTCTCAAGAGTGGCTTGACAACCAATCCCTCTTGGGATTTGTAGGGGGGGTTCCCCCCAACCACTCTCAGCACCTTTAGCAAACTACAGCTCCCAGAATCCTTTGGGGGAAGCCATGGCTGTTTAAAGGGGTAACGTAGCGCTTTAAAGGGATGTGGCCTCAGTCTCCTCCGTATTTGAGGTTACTGGCAGTGGAGAGGTTTGGGGCACCCCAATGCGCTCTGGCAAAGAAAGTAGCCACTTTGGCTCGACCCCCAAACCTGCTGGGGGCCCCCCGTTTCCCAACTTGTTGCCCCACCCTCTCTCCTCAGCCACCCTGACCACCCCATCACAAATGCCTCTCCTTCTTTCCCTCAGCTGAGCCAAACTCCAGGCCCCAACAACCCCATCTTCCTTCCCAGCGACCCCATGTGGGACTGGACCCTGGCGAAGATGTGGGTCCGCAACGCCGACTTCCACATCCACCAGAACATCTCCCACCTGCTCCAGACGCACCTGGTGGCCGAGGTCTTTGCTATCTGCACTCTGAGGCACCTGCCGTTGTGCCACCCGGTCTTCAAGGTATGTCGGCGGCGAGGGTGGGGAAGGAACGGCACCCGCGTTAGGGTTCGCACAGCCAAACGAGGGCAGGCGAGGAAAAGGTTTTGCTGGGCCGTTGCGGCATCCCCTGGGGAACCCGAAGGTCGAACGGGAGCGACTCCATCTTGGAAAGCGCTGGCAGGGTGAGGGTGGAGGGGCGCTGCCTGAGGGTGAAGGACAAGAACCTGTGTCCTGCGAAAGGATCTTGCTTGCTGCAAGGCTGGGCTTGTTTTTACTCATGAGTCAAGCACAGCCCAACACAGCGGTCCCTCGACTTACGAATAAGGAGGAAACCGCATCTAAAATTCGTAAGTCGAGGAAACCGCATCTAAAATTCGTAAGTAGAGGAAACCGCATCTAAAACCGGCAACGGATTTCCATTCGGATGTCGAAAAATTCGTAGGCGTGCGGCCACTTTTTTCATTCGTAAGTCAGAAAATTCGGATGTTGGAAAATTCGTAGGCATGCGGCCACTTTTTTCATTCGTAAGTCGGAAAATTCGGATGTCGAAAAATTCGTAGGCGTGCGGCCACTTTTTTCATTCGTAAGTCGGAAAATTCGGATGTCGAGTATTTCGTAAGTCGAGGGACCACTGTACCTTTTTCCGTTGTGACCTGTCGAGAGGTTTGCAATCGCACTGCCTGGTTTTGGGACTGAAAGGGAGCGGGGTCCACTGCTGTAGGGTTTGAGTGCCTTTGCTGGAGGTTTGGCTGCGTGACTTTCAAGTCTTTCTCCCGGTCAAGGATCCCAACAGATTTTCCTCCCCGCCTTGCAGCTCCTGATCCCGCACTTCCGATACACCCTCCAGATCAACGCTTTGGCCAGGGTCAGGCTCATCATGGAAGGCGGGATGATGGACCAGGTAAGAGAGAGAGAAGGTGCCTTCCCCCCTTTTGAGAGCCAGTGTGGTGTAGTGGTTAAGAGCAGTGGACTCGTAATCCGGTGAACCGGGTTCGCTTCCCCGCTCCTCCACATGCAGCTGCTGGGTGACCTTGGGCTAGTCCCGCTTCTCTGAAGTCTCTCAGCCCCGCTCACCTCACAGAGTGTTTGTTGTGGGAGAGGAAGGGAAAGGAGAATGTGAGCCGCTTTGAGACTCCTTCGGGTAGTGATAAAGCGGGATATCAAATCCAAACTCTTCTCTTATTCTTCTCTGAGTTTGCTTGTCTGTCTGGTGCACCCGGGGACAGAGCCATGGGGCGGGGCGAGCGTCCCGGGGGGGCGCCATGGCGGGCATCCCAGGGGGCGAGATGCCCGGGGGGGTGGAGTGAGCCACCCATGGTGGGCTGCTTCCTGGGCGGGGGGAGAGGGAGCCGCGCCGCTTTGCCAGCAGCCTTCCTCCCTTCCCTCTTCCTTTTGACAGCTAGGGGGAGGCTTCCCCCTCAGGAAGCAGCCCAGGAGCGGGGGGGCAATGGCGCGCCACCTGCCCACGACTCCCAAGCCTCCCCCGAGCTCTCAGAACAAAGGGGGAATGGGGGAAGGCTGCCAGCAAGGCGGTGCAGCTCCCCCCCTTCCGCCGACGGCTCGGGGTAGGCTTGGGAGTCGTGGGCAGGCGGCATGCCGAATGTCACCCCCCTTCAGTGATGACACCCGGGGCGAACTGCCCGCCCCCTGCCCACCCTTCCTCTAACCCTGTGGTGCTCTCAGAGATGGATTTTGAGACCCAAATGAGAATGTGCATCTTTCTGCTTTAGCTTTTTGCGCCACAGGCAGATTAGCTGCCTCCCCCCCCCCCCCCCAAAGCAAGTAATGGGAGAGATGTCCATGCAGAAAACGCTGTCTGCAGTTCGGCAGATTTTCTTTAAAATCTGTGCCCAAAGGGTCAGATTCGGGAATGTATCTAAAGTTGTTCTCCAGCTTTGACATTTTTGCACATGGAATCTTATATATATACAGTGGTCCCTCGACTTACGAAGGTTATGCGTTCTGAAGGGACCGTCGTAGGTCGAAAAAAATCGTAAGTCGAGTCCCCATAGGAATGCATTGGGAGAAAAAAATGCGTACGTTGAAAAAAAACGCATCTAAACCGTAAGTCGAGGAAACCCTATCTAAAATGGCCGCGACTTCCTTTTGGAAGTCGAAAAAATTCGTAGGCACGCGGCCTCTTTGATCCCTCGTAACTCGAAAAATACAGTCGAGGGACCACTGTAATCTATTTATTGAATTTTCCAATACAAATAGCAAATCACATTGAAATTATTCCCAATTACATTTCAAATTACAATCCAAATTAATTATACAAATCCCAATTAAAAGAAACATTCCAATTATGCCTAATTATTATAATAATTTTTTTATATATATGGACTTCCCATGCATCGGCCACCGGAGCTTCCCTGATCACCTCCATCGATTGCTTTTCAAAATTCTTTCCAATATTTCCACAGCCGCTGATATATGCCAGCAAGCAGGCTAAATTATAATAAACAATGTCTCTGTGTGGGTGAGGTCAATCTTCTTAATTCCAAATGCCACATTCCGGCCATCGCCATCTTCTCGTCCTGTTGTTTGAACATGGGATCTTAAATCTCATGCACCTAAATGTGTTACACCAGAATCCAGCATTGTTCAAGGCTGAGAACTTTGTAACAACGGCATATAGTATAAAAATCTGCCTCACCCTCTCATCGCCATCCTCTTAGGTCTATCATCCTTGGATCCGAAAGAAAAGGAGGTGTGAAACGAGCAATATCCACTTTTTAATGTCTGGTCCCCACCTCCCCTCACCCCAGCCTCCCATCTAAATCCGTCGGTGTCCATAATTCGGAATACTGATATAGATAAAACATTCCACGTTAAATCTTTGAATGAGATAGGGTTATTTGCAAATTTATTTTGCTGTGGAATTTATTTCACCTGCCCCCTAAGTCTGAACCCGACAACTCTTCTCATTCACTATAAGCGGCGCACAATTTGGAAATGGAACGAAATATAATGACCTGGTTTTCTCGCAATTCAGGGAGCTTGAAGATTATAACGCATTTTCTCCCTGTCCTGTCCCACCCTTCAAACACAAAAAAAACACAGCGGCGAGGATTTTAATAGCAAAAAACTGGAAAGGTGATGTAATCCCCACAAAAACTGATTGGTTAGCAAAGATGATAGAATATTCAGAACTTGCAAGGGTGAGTGGGAGAATAAGAGGAAATTCTAACCAGAAATTGAGTAAAGATTGGACAATGTTCAAAGAAAAAGTACTGTAATAACACAAATCTCCTGAAAGATTTGGATTGAATCTTGAAGTTTAAGGAAATTATAAAGTAATTTTTTCCCCTGATAATTAACTGAAAAGAATAATAAAAATGAAGTGTACCGGTATAAAGACTAGTAAGGTATAAAAAGTACAATGAGGTGAATCAGACGTTAAAGTGTATGTGATGTCAAATGAGGTGTTGTTAGTCAGTGTCTATGGTCTATGTTAAAGGGACCCAGGTGGCGCTGTGGGTTAAACCACAGAGCCTAGGGCTTGCTGATCAGAAGGTCAGCGGTTCGAATCCCTGCGACGGGGTGAGCTCCTGTTGCTCGGTCCCTGCTCCTGCCCACCTAGCAGTTCGGAAGCACATCAAAGTGCAAGTAGATAAATAGGGACCGCTCCGGCGGGAAGGTAAACGGCGTTTCCGTGCGCTGCTCTGGTTCGCCAGAAGCGGCTTTGTCATGCTGGCCACATGACCCGGAAGCTGTACGCCGGCTCCCTCGGCAAATAAAGCGAGATGAGCGCCGCAACCCCAAAGTCGGACACGACTGGACCTAATGGTCAGGGGTCCCTTTACCTTTACCTTATGGTCTATGTTGTTTTTCGTTGTGTTTATGTTCTACTGTGTTTCTCCTAAAATAAGACACCGCCTTATATTTTTTTCCCCTCCAAAAAACACAGTATGGCTTATTTTCGGGGGATGTCTTATTTTAACTGCTCCGCGTCGGTACGCTGCATAGCCAGGCCTATCCAGGCCGTCTTGAGAGGCGCCGCGTCACTATGTCTTATTTTCGGGGTATGGGTTATATTTCACAAATGCGTAGAAATCCTGCTACGGCTTATTTTATGGCTACGTCTTATTTTAGGAGAAACAGGGTATGTAAATTGTTTTGTAATAAAGAATCATAAAAAAAGGAGGATAAGACTATTGATGACTACTAACCGCAGTGGCTGTGTTTTACTGTTGGGAGCAATAGGCACCTGAATCCCAGATGTTGGGAATCGCAAAAGGGAAGGATGATATGCTCAGGCAATGCTTGGGGGCTGGTTGGCCACTGTGAGAACAGGATGCTAGACTGGGCCTGATCCAGCATCCAGACTCTTCTTACCTCCACTCTCCCCTCCCCCCCTTGTAGGCTACCTCAGCAGGCTACAAAGGAATCGTGCCCATTGTGGGGAAAGGCACCCACAGCATGACTTACGCCTCCCTCTGCCTCCCCGACGACATTGCGGCCCGCGGAGTCGCCTCCATCTCAAACTACCACTACCGGGACGATGGGCTGAAGATATGGGCCGCCATCGAGAGGTGAAGCCGCCAGGCTGGCCTGAAGGGAGCCGTAAACACCGAGAGGGAACCTGGTTGGGGGGCGGCTGCCATCTTGGATCCACAAGGCCTCCCAGCATGCACTTTCTTTATGTCCCAGGTTCGTGGCCAGCCTCGTCCGGTTCTACTACAAGAGTGATGACCGCGTCCAGAGCGACCCGGAACTCCAGGCCTGGATCCGAGAGATCTTCAAGGAAGCCTTCAAGAACAGGGAGACGTCCGGAGCTCCCTCGTCTCTGGAGACCATGGAGCAGCTGACCAAGTTCTTGACAATGGTGATCTTCGCCTGCTCAGCGCAACATGCTGCTGTAAACTCTGGCCAGGTGAGAGGCCACACTTACCACACGACTGAGCCAGTGTGGTGTAGTGGTTAAGAGCGGTAGACTCGTAATCTGGTGAACCGGGTTCGCTTCCCCGCTCCTCCACATGCAGCTGCTGGGTGACCATGGGCTAGTCACACTTCTCTGAAGTCTCTCAGCCCCACTCACTTCACAGAGTGTTTGTTGTGGGGGAGGAAGGGAAAGGAGATTGTTAGCAGCTTTGAGACTCCTTCGGGTAGTGATAAAGCGGGATATCAAATCCAAACTCCTCTTCTTCTCGAGCAGCAAAGCATAGATTTGGCCTCTTCTTGGGCAAATGCAGAATATTCCTTTTGTCTCTTGAAATATGTATTATTATCTATATATATATAAATGTTCCCATTGCGTGTTTGTCCGAAACACCCTTGCTGCATAACCGCTGGACCAAATCGCATCAAATTAGGACACAGCGTTCCATTACCATGGCATACTAATCTGGCATAATAAAAATTCATAAAAACCACACCTGTCATACCTAAAATAAAGTTTAAACGCAAAAAAACCGCCGCAGGCATTAGATGTCATCAGCAAAACAGCGCCCTCTAGCGACGGCTATACTGGTACTACAGCTACTAAAGCAAAACAATGGTGCAGCTTTTATACATCACAGCAAAACCTCAGAGCTCCGTCGGCCATTTGCAAGCTCGCAAACCGGTAATTGAAAACGGGGGTGGGGACAGAGAAGGGGCAGACGGAAGTTGAATAGGGGAACTTCTTCAGTTGCACAAAGCCGTGAAAGTTAGGCCGGCACTGTCACCACAGCCCGGGTCGCCACCGTTAATGCCATCAAATGCAGGCCCAGCCCAACAGCTGCCCAGGCCCCTTAGCCACCCCGCCACCGTGAAAGGCAGGCCCCGGCCCTTCTCCACAGCCGCTCACGCCGACGCCATCAGAGCCAGCCTGGCCCGCCCACTGCCCACTTCCCCACCACAGTTGCCATGAAAGGCAGGCCAGACACCATCCCCACAGCCGCTGCTAGCCCTCTCCTCTCCTACCACCACCCACAGACGCAGCCATCAACACCACAGCATTCACACACATAGCCACAGCAAGGCGTGGCTGGGTCAGCTAGTTTGTTATCAGAAAAAAACTGCTCCTTTCCCCTTATGGGGTATCCAAGAGCCTGTATAGCAGTGATGGCTAACCTTGACACTCCAGATGTTTTGGGACTACAACTCCCATCATCCCTGACCACTGGTCCTGTTAGCTAGGGATGATGGGAGTTGTAGTTCCAAAACATCTGGAGTGTCAAGGTTAGCCATCACTGCTGTATAGAGTCCTTAAGTGGGTTCTCTATTGGTAGGAGAAAAATAAGAGGCCAACCAGAGAATACTGAGAAGCAAAGAAGAAGAGTTTGGATTTGATATCCCGCTTTATCACTACCCGAAGGAGCTAGTAAGCATGATTTTTATTAAACTGTTGCAACAGGGCCCCCCCCTCCTCCCATGCAGGGAGGGAGGAGAACCCAGAACAATGGTGTGCAAGCTCTTATATAGACTTTTGAAATTACCTCCCCTGTAGCCCAAGACCACCCCCCAAAGCATCATACATACATCACAGAAGGAGGTGGTCTACAGCAGAAATTTGAGTGTGTTGCTTCTCTCCTGTCTGCCAGGATACCTGATCATGCCTTATCTTAGCCTCCCTTCACAGCTGAGAGATCCCCGCCCCGCTCCTGCTTGCATGGAAGTAGGAGTTGGGAGGCAGCGTGAAGCCTCCCTTCACAGCTTAGTTGCTGGGGTCAGGGAAGGTGCATCTTCGAGCCCCTGCACCACCACCATATGGGGACTTCCGAGCAGCTCCTGAAGCCAGCCAGAGCCAACTGCTCCGGGCGGCTGAGACTGCCGCCGCCGTGTTTTCCAGGGACATTAGCTGAAATCCGGGGACATTCCCGGGATGGAGTTTGTCCGGGGACTTATTCGCAAATCCGGGGACTGTCCCCGGGAAACAGGGATGCCTGGTAACCCTAATTTAACTTGGTCCTTTGCTTGCCCACAGTATGACTATGGCGCATGGATCCCCAACAGCCCGCCCTCCATGAGAAGACCCCCACCCACCACGAAGGGCACAGAGACCTTGGAGACCGTCCTGGAGACCCTCCCTAAGGTCAACACCACTTGCATCGCTCTCTGCTCCCTGTGGTTGCTAAGCAACGAGGCAGGAGACACGGTAAGGATTTGGAATAAAGGAAGGACTCGGTTAGGTACCAGATTTTCTGTGTAAAGAAACTTAGGGCCGGATCTCCTTTCCAGTTCCTTGCCAGCAATAATCTAGCTGCGGCAGTGGTGTATAAAAATAGCCTTTTCTTATCTTGTGGACTGTCCAAGGATTGGATAAACAAATTAAGTGGTTTTATTTGTTGTTGTTTAGTTGTTTAGTCGTGTCCGACTCTTCGTGACCCCATGGACCAGAGCAGGCCAGGTTTATAGGATTGGTTTTATAGGATTGGCCAAATTAACAGCAGCCGTAAGAAATCGGTCTAACCAGAATTTGAGGAAGGAATGGCAATGTTTTGAGGATTATATGGAAAAACACTGGTCCAAAGATAATGTGTTGATACACCTAGATTAAGTGTGTGAAGATGAATCAGTCTAAAATAAAATTAACAATGGATAGATAATGATTAGTATAAAGACACAATGTAAAATAGACATTATTGTTTTAAGGATGTCAAGTTGAGGCGGAGGGAAACCACACGGGTGTATAGTTTTGTTTTCATTATTTTGATGAATACAGGTTTTGAATCGGTAAATTTGTAATTGTAAAATTATGTATTGGTAGTTTGTTTTGTTTTGTTTTTGTTTCTTTTTTCGTGAATAATAAAAACTAAATAATAATAATAATGAAGAAACACAGGGCAGATCCACACCATACATTGAAAGCATATTCAGTGCACTTTTAAAGCACATGACTTCCCCCAGATGATACAGAAAACTGTAGTTTGTTAAGGGTGCTGGGAATTGTAGCTCTGTGAGGGGAAAGCTCAATTTCCCAAGATTCTTTGAGGGAAGTCATGTGCTTTAAATGTTAGTCAAATGTGTTCTGAATACAGCCGTGCCTTGGAAGTCAAATGGAATCCGTTCCGGAAGTCCGTTTGACTTCCAAAACGTTCGGAAACCAAAGCGCGGCTTCCAAAAACAGTTCGCCAGCTAAGACACTCACTTCCAGATTTGCGACGTTCGGGAGCCAAAACGTTCAGGAACTAAGCTGTTCGACTTCCAAGGTATATGTTGTGGATCTGTCCTTAGTGCTCCATGTTGTTGCTAAACTCTTGAATTTCAGCCTCAAAATGGAATTTTGCAAAATTATTAGTCTAAAAAACAATTTCTTCTTTGGAATTTAATAAATGCCACAAAGGAAAGGTACACAAGAGGGGAAAAAATGGATGAGGACCACAAACATTAAAATGCCTGTTTCCAAACTTCATGAAGAATAATATCAGGCAATACTATCGAAACTCTTATTCCCACAATCATTATACATTTACCGGTAATTTAATTGTTAATTAAAATGAATTATTGTGGGGAGAATAAGGGTTTCAACAGTATGTCTGATGATTGCTTTAAAACAGCAACAACAACAGTTTATTATTTCTACCCAGCCCACCCGGCTAGATTTCCCCAGCCACTCTGGGCAGCTTCCAACAGAAGGTTAAAAATACATTAAAACATCAGTCATTAAAAACTTCCCTAAACATTTGTAAGACCCCTTACAAAATTGAATAATAGGATTGATAACTTTCAGATCTTATGAAGTCATAAAACACTCAAATCATTAACGCAAAGACACAAATCTATATATTTCTTATTAGCTTACATCGGGGGACTGCATACAGGCGGGAAACCTGTGACCCTCCAGATGTTGTTAAACTCCAACTCCCATCAGCTCCCAACCATCATAGCCAGTGATCATGGATGATGGGAGTTGTAGTCAAGCAACATCTTATGCTACCATTTAGTGGATTTGTAACTGGCTGGCTGACCGAACCCAAAGGGTGCTCATCAATGGCTCCTCTTCATCCTGGAGAGAAGTGACTAGTGGGGTGCCACAGGGTTCTGTCTTGGGCCCAGTCTTATTCAACATCTTTATCAATGACTTAGATGATGGGCTTGAGGGCATCCTGATCAAGTTTGCAGACGACACCAAATTGGGAGGGGTGGCTAATACCCCAGAGGACAGGATCACACTTCAAAATGACCTTAACAGATTAGAGAATTGGGCCAAAGCAAACAAGATGAATTTTAACAGGGAGAAATGTAAAGTACTACACTTGGGCAAAAAAAAAAAAAAAATGAAAGGCACAAATACAGGATGGATGACACCTGGCTTGAGAGCAGTACAAGTGAAAAGGATCTAGGAGTCTGGGTAGACCACAAACTTGACATGAGTCAACAGTGTGATGCAGCAGCTCAAAAAGCCAATGCAATTCTGGGCTGCATCCATAGGAGTATAGCATCTAGATCAAGGGAAGGAATAGTACCACTGTATTCCGCTCTGGTCAGACCTCACCTGGAATACTGTGTCCAGTTCTGGGCACCACAGTTCAAGTAGGATACTGACAAGCTGGAACGTGTCCACAGGAGGGCAACCAAAATGGTCCAAGGCCTGGAAACGATGCCTTCTGAGGAACGGCTTAGGGAGCTGGGTATGTTTAGCCTGGAGAAGAGAAGGTTAAGGGGTGATATGATAGCCATGTTCAAATATATAAAAGGATGTCATATAGAGGAGGGAGAAAGGTTGTTTTCTGCTGCTCCTGAGAAGAGGACACGGAGCAATGGATTCAAACTACAAGAAAGAAGATTCCACCTAAACATTAGAAAGAACTTCCTGACAGTAAGAGCTGTTTGACAGTGGAATTTGCTGCCAAGGAGTGTGGTGGAGTCTCCTTCTTTGGAGGTATTAAACAGAGGCTTGACAGCCACCTGTCAGGAATGCTTTGATGGTGTTTCCTGCTTGGTAGGGGGTTGGACTGGATGGCCCTTGTGGTCTCTTCCAACTCTATGATTCTATGATTAATAATAATAATAATAATAATAATAATAATTTATTATTTATACCCCGCCCATCTGGCTGGGTTTCCCCAGCCACTCTGGGCGGCTTCCAACAGAATATTAAAATGCAATAGTGTATTAAACATTAAAAGCTTCCCTAAACAGGGCTGCCACCAGTTCAACATCCCTGCATTACAGTAGTCTACATTTGGCCTAGCATTCCCATTAAAAACCAAACGAGGACAAAAACTTGACTTAGTTTTGAATATTTCCAAATGTGGGGGTGTTCAAGGAGTTTTACATTTGTGTTTTAGGATTGCGAATGTGAGAAGTTCACTGCAACTTAAACGGGAGTTTGAGGCACGGTCTTCATCACTGATTTCTCCCGAATCTTTTCCAGAGACCTTTGGGCCACTATCCTGATGAACATTTCACTGAGGACGAGCCAAAGCGGCTCATTGTGGACTTCCAGAATGACCTGGCTAAGATTTCTGAGGAAATCAACGAGAGGAACAAGTCGTTACCCCTCCCCTACAACTACCTGAACCCACCTCAGATCGAGAACAGCATCTCAATTTAGGTCTCGGGTGTGCTTAGCAATGTCAGCCTGATCTGCATCACAAAGTCAGTCCATCTTGTAACAACGCTAAGCTATATTATGAGTTGATTCCTCTCAAAAGTTCTTCTCCGGCTCAGAATGTAAAACGAGACACGACAAGATCCTCTGTCTTCTGTATGTAGTGCACTAGGCATGTAGATGTTCGTCAGTGTTTAAGATTTTTCCTCCCACCGAACTCTCTGGCTAATGTGAAGTTACATAAACTGAAAGGCACCTGCAAAAAAATTTTAACGGTAATTTTGGTTGAGACCCTCTTGTCGATTCTATAAATTAAAGGCTGCAATCCTTGCATCCACACCACAGAAATCCAATGGGACTTGCAATCTTTCCATTTACAGTGGTACCTTGGGTTAAGTACTTAATTCGTACCGGAGGTCCGTTCTTAACCTGAAGCATACTTAACCTGAAGCACCACTTTAGCTAATGGGACCTCCTGCTGCCGCTGTGCCGCCAGAGCACGATTTCTGTTCTTAGCGGAGTTCTTAACCTGAAGCGTACTTATCCTGAAGCATACTTAACCTGAGGTACCACTGTATAGGATTGCTTGCAAGTGATCATATAGCAGGGGTAGGCAACCTAAGGCCCGTGGGCCAGATGCGGCCCAATCGCCTTCTCAATCCGGCCTGCGGACGGTCCGGGAATCAGCATGTTTTTACATGAGTAGAATGTGTGCTTTTATTTAAAATGCATCTCTGGGTTATTTGAGGGGCATAGGAATTCGTTCATTCCCCCCCCCCCAAATAAAAAATAGTCCAGCCCACCACATGGTCTGAGGGAGGTGGACCGGCCCACAGCTGAAAAAGGTTGCTGACCCCTGGGCTAGAGTATCCACAGGGCTCCTTCCATCTCTGATCTATGATTCTATGATATGTGACTCAATAAATAAAATAAGTGTACGAACACAGTCCTCTGCATAGTGAATCCAAATGAAAAGGAGATGCATCCTTTCGGATCGGGGCGAGGCATTTCAAAGGGGCAGGGCTGAGATTGTCGTTGAAATAAACATAAATCTGCTCTTATTCCCTTATGGGGTACACAAGAGCCTTTTGAGGTTCTCCATCGGAAGGAGTAAATTACAGAAGCCAACCGGAGAAAAATTGAGAAGCAAAGAATTTATTTCTGTTGCAAACATGGCGTTTTTGCCCCACACACCAGAGAGTAGGGGGGAAAGGACCCCCAACATAAGGAGCACATGCTCTTATAAAGACATTTCAAAAATTCCTCCTCCGAGTCCAGCCCCACCCCCAGATCCCTCCCACATACATCACAGAAGGGGTGTAACCCCAGACCACTCCCCAGATACATCACAGCTGCATCACAGATTGGGGGGGTCAGAGGAGGTAACCTGAGGATTCTCACACCTGTGCCATCTCTCCCTGACCCCTCCCAGACACACATTTCAGCAAAACAAAAGGTTTCTCGTTTCCTGGCCTGGCCTGGCAGGGCTAACGATCCAAATTCATTTTAGGTGGTGGGTTCTTTGTGAGGGAAATGGCCCATGTCTGGCACTCAGGCATCAGGATGCCAGAGATTATCACTTATCACCCCCTCCTTCCTTGCAGAGAAACAGTTTGTCAGTTTGGGAGTCAAAATGGAGAAAGGCCTGTCTTCCTGTGCTGCTTCAGACATGTGGCACACTTATGAATAATTATTATAATATATATATAAGACCTTGATATTCTTACAACGCCGTCGTGATTTCAGGGCCCAGTTGTACAGAGTCCAGAACAAATTCCAGATTTAAAGCCAAGCAGTTCCATGCCTTTTAAGAGAACCTTGCCATTGTTTCTTCTTCTTTAGAAAAAGTCAATATAATAATTAACCATTAACCTGTAGGTGAAGGATTTGCATCTTAGGTATACATATGCCCTGGGTCCACACAGGCCTTTTCCATTCTTCGTCACTCCCTGTGTTGACAGGGAAATCGAGGCACTCCTAGTCATGTGAGGTTTGGATGAATCAAAACCAAGCCATGTGTGGGAATGTGGCTCAGCGCCCCAATTAATGATGCCACCTATTAATGATCAGGAGTAGGTCAGATGAAATCATGCTGTGGGCGGCAGCTGAACAGCTGGGTTGGGCTGAGTGAGCCAGGCCACACACGGATCGCAGCAACCTCCCCCAACCTGGTGCCCCTCCAAGTTCGCTGGAATACAACTCCCACCAGCACCAGACAGAGCCATAGTCCAAAATATATGAAGGACACCTGGCTAGGATTGTCATTACAGGGATGGTTCATCCATCCATCCATGGTCAGAGGCAACTTAGAGGCAACGCAGAGCTGATTAGGGCTCCACCACTTTCAGAAAGGGGACTCGGGTGGCGCTGTGGGTTAAACCACAGAGCCTAGGGCTTGGCGATCAGAAGGTCGGTGGTTCGAATCCCTGCGACGGGGAGAGCTCCTGTTGCTCGGTTCCTGCTCCTGCCAACCTAGCAGTTCGAAAGCACGTTAAAGTGCAAGTAGATAAATAGGGACCGCTCCAGCGGGAAGGTAAACGGCGTTTCCGTGCGCTGCTCTGGTTCGCCAGAAGCAGCTTTGTCATGCTGGCCACATGACCTGGAAGCTGTACGCCGGCTCCCTTGGCCAATAAAGCGAGATGAGTGCTGCAACCCCAGAGTCGTCTGCGACTGGACCTAATGGTCAGGGGTCCCTTTACCTTTACCTTCAGGAAGCAGGTATGGGAATGCATGTCTGAATGGTTCCACACTTGTGGGAAACAAGTACAGTCGTACCTTGGAAGTCGAACGAATCCGTTCCGGAAGTCCGTTCGACTTCCAAAACGTTCGGAAACCAAAGCGCAGCTTCCGGAATCTCCTGCAGCCAATCGGAAGCCCCGTCGGATGTTTGGCTTCCAAAAATCGTTCGCAAAGCGGAACAGTCACTCCCAGGTTTTGATCGTTTGGGAGCCAATTTGTTCGGGATCCAAGGCGTTAAAGATCCAAGGTACGGCTGTACAGGCAACTCCCCACTGAGGCACGGGTTGCGATCTGAGGCACCGCTTGTTCAAGTGAAATTACATAGATTGAATATATATATATGAGCATATATGGTATCTGAAGAAGTGTGCATGCACACGAAAGCTCATACCAAGAACAAACTTAGTTGGTCTCTAAGGTGCTACTGGAAGGAATTTTTTTATTTTGTTTTTACATATATCGAGAACACCATTGAAAGAGCCTGTAAATACCCCCCAAGCCTATGGAAACCCTTGAAAAAACCAAAAAGCCACCAAACTCCACCACAGTCGCTCCCTCCTCCCAACCTCCTTGCTCAAACTCCCAACTCTTCACTGGTCTCCAAGGTCGGTGCAAAGACTCCTGGGATTGCACTTGCAAAGGCTTGTGGGATTGCTAGACACTATTTTAGTACCGTTTTCACGCTCTTTTAGGGCTGTTTTTTTGCCCCCTTCCATCATAGCTGTCAACCCTCCCTTTTTTGGCAGGAAACTCCCTTATTCCAATGCCGTTTCCCGCTGCTATCCCGGATTGTTGATCTCCCTTAAATTCCCCGGATTTCCAAGGAAGCAGCTCCTCTCCCTCCCTGCCGGCCAGGGAGGCTCCTCAGCTGCGTTGCTCGGCTGCCAATAAGGAGTCTGAGACCGACTGGGGGCGGAGCTTGCATGCCTTGTGCAGCCAGACCCTCACGCCCAACCAGACAGACAGCCTGCCTGCCGTCTACGCGCTTGCTCTTTCGCTCACCTGTTCGCGCGCAGCCTCTGGAGCGCAGGGTGGCGAGGCTACTTGGTGCCATTGCACCGCCCTCGCGGCATCCCTTATTTCCAAATCCGAAAGTTGACAGCTATGCCTTCCATGCCACTTCCAGGTTTGCAGCATGCCTCCAACGGATGGATGAAAATGGGGAATTGCCTGTGTCCCAAAGAGACCAGCTTTCCCTCCAACTGCAGAAACTGAGCAGGAACCCACCTGCTACATCACCCTCCATAGCCACCAGGTGGCGCCACTGCTCCCCCCTCTGACAGCATGCCTCTTTCTCGGTGTTTTCCAAATTGCTTAAAATTTGGGTACAGAGAGAGAAATATCTCCCATTCCAGGCAAATGAGCCCAGAGCAGGGACTCTTGGGGTACGCTCCGTTCGCTGAACGTACAGTAGCCCGAGAAAGCCCATGTACTGGGGCCATGTTGGAGTGGGGGGCAGATGGACACTCATAATCATGCAAACCTTTTAATGGTAAAGGTACCCCTGACCGTTAGGTCCAGTCACGGATGACTCTGGGGTTGCGGCGCTCATCTCGCTTTACTGGCCGAGGGAGCCGGCGTACAGCTTCCGGGTCATGTGGCCAGCATGACCAAGCCGCTTCTGGCGAACCAGAGCAGCGCACGGAAACGCCGTTTACCTTCCCGCCAGAGCAGTACCTATTTATCTACTTGCACTTTGACGTGCTTTCAAACTGCTAGGTGGGCAGGAGCAGGGACTGAGCAACAGGAGCTCACCCCGGCACAGGGATTCGAACTGCCGACCTTCTGATCAGCAAGCCCTAGGCTTTGTGGTTTAACCCACAGCGCCACCTGGGTCCCTCAACCCTAGGATAGCCATCTTCAAATATCAAGTTGCAAGAAAGGAGATTCAGACTAAACATTAGGAGGAACTTCTCCGATGGTAAGAGCTGTTCGACAGTGGAGCGGACTCCCTGGAAAGGTGGTGAATTCTCCTCTATTGGAGCTTTTAAAACGGGTTGGGAGGCTGTCTGTCAGGGACTCTGTACAAGATGCAGAGGCGTAGGAAGGTCAGGTGGTACCCGGTGCGGAAAATTTCTTGTCACCCCCCCACACACACACATTGATTTATTTTTTTATTTTTTGCCTGCAAAAATGGTTTTACATTATTTCATATTTTCTTACAAAGGAATAATAATAAGTAAAAATAAACTTTTATTTATATCCCGCCCTCCCCGGCCGAAGTCAGGCTCAGGGCGGCTAACATCAGATACATAACATTGATATAAAATCAAACAATAATTAAATTACCTCCTAAAAACATGTCAAAATCAAATTAAAGTCTAATTAGATGGCTTTCCGCAGGGTTAGGGTTGGGAACAGTAAGTGCTCCACTGAATTGGAATTTCAGCCTTCACGACATAGGAAAACGGCCAAGTAAACAGCTATTTTCGTGGAGGAGGGTCAAGTTATTAACTGATATGCATGAAATTTCATATATAGCTATATAATCCCTAGTGTAGTAAGATAAGACGTTTGGAGCAGGCATTTTTTTTTAAAAAAAGTTTTTTTTATGAACCACCCTAGTAGGGCAGTAATTGTTCCTTGATAATTTGTCACCCCCTCCATGATGGAACCTGGGGCGGGGCCCCCCCACTTCCTATGCCCCTTACAAGATGACATTTGATGGCACCTTCCAACTTTACAATTTTGCGGCGGCGACAACAGCAGCAGCGACAATAATGTGAAAATGTATCGCAATATATTCCTTTTGCTCTTGCTGTGCTCATCTAAGCCAGCAAGTTCCATGCAACACGTTGCTTGCGTCTGTTTGCAGGGATGCGAGAGAGAGCGTGGCGATGTCCCAATGAGGCAGAAAGTTATGAAACAGTTGCACAATCAGCCGGTGTGGTCTCTGCGTGGGTCTTTCTGCATTTCCTTTTGGGAGCAAATCTGCCTTATTGTCGCCACCGGGCCTAGAAGTGGTCACAGCAGAACTTTTGCAGCCAAGAGACCCGGGGAATCTGATCTGAGCCCCACCCTTCCCATCGCATCAGCTGCCTGTGGCCTAAACTGCTCTGGAGGAGGGTTGAGAGAGGCGGGGTATTTGTGTGTGCAACAGCCCTGAGGAGGAGCAGGAGAGGCTGTTCATACCTGCCTCGGCACCGACACCGCGCAAACCCGCACGATCGGAGACTCCTCTCGCTTCTTCCCAAATGGCTGCTTACAAGGTTCAGGTGGCCACCGGAGACATCTTGCTGGCAGGCACCTATAGCAGCATCTCCATCACCCTGGTGGGGGCTCGCGGGGAGAGCCCCAAGCATCGCCTGGACCAGCTGGGCAGAGATTTTGTCCGTGGGGCTGTGAGTACCAAGAATGGAGGGGATCAGGGCTGGGAGGGGGGGGTTTAAGGTGGCTGGGGGTGTCTCAGGTGAATGCTCCTCGCTGCTCGTGGGGCGGGGTAAATGCTCAACTGGTTGCTTCTCGTCTGGGGGTGACATACGCTGTCGCTTCTAGGTCTCAACGGGAGGAGGTTCTAGGAAAGAAACTGCAAACGCAGACTTGGCCCAAGTGTCATTTGGTGGAGGGCTGTACTCCCTGGCTCCCCCCAAGGTTGGCATCCGTCTGTCTCGGGAGACAACGAAGGAGTGCCCCTTTCGGGGGTGATGTCAAACTGTTGGGGAGTCGCGGCGCCTGCTGCGGCTGCCTTGGCTGATACGGGAGAGACATGTTTTGTTGCAGCTGGGGCAGGCGAAGGCTGCTGCAGGTGCACCACGGCGTTTCTTCTCTCGGCACTTCGCCCAGAGGTCGTTCCTCTCCCAGTCACTGCTGTGGGGGCACAACCTGGCTGGTCGTCTCCTGTCAGCTCCCTGTAGGCCCACCAACACCAATAAACTTCGCAAGCAGTGGAAGTTTCTTTCTTTCTTTCTTTCTTTCTTTCTTTCTTTCTTTCTTTCTTTCTTTCTTTCTTTCTCTCTCTCTCTCTCTCTCTCTCTCTCTCTCTCTCTCTCCTCCCTCCCCCCTCCTTCCCTCCTTCCTTCCTCCCCCCCCCTCTCTCACACACACTTTTTGCTAGAATCAACTGCCAAGCAGCACTGGCCAAGCTCCAACCACCCAAACATCTTAAATTTTCCCATAATGCTCCTGGCTCCACCTTCGTTGGCTCACAGTACATTTCCAAGCACAATTCAAAGTGTTGGTGCTGACCTTGAAAGCCCTCAACGGCCTCGATCCAGTATTCCTGAAGGAGCGTCTCCACCCCCACCGTTCAGCCCGGACACTGAGGTCCAGCGCCGAGGGCCTTCTGGCTGTTCCCTCCCTGCGAGAAGTGAGGTTACAGGGAACCAGGCAGAGGGCCTTCTCGGTGGTGGCACCCGCCCTGTGGAACGCCCTCCCACCAGATGTTAAGGAAATAAACAACTACCTGACTTTTAGAAGACATCTGAAGGCAGCCCTGTTTAGGGAAGTTTTTAATGTCTGATATTTTATTGTATTTTTATTATTTTGTTGGAAGCTGCCCAAAGTGGCTGGGGAAACCCAGCCAGATGGGCAGGGTATAAATAATAAATTATTATTATTATTATTATTATTATTATTATTATTATTATTATTACTACTACTACTACTACTACTACTATGTCAGGACTGCCAGGCATTTGGGGGGAAAGAAAATGGCCACTGGCCACAGTCTGAGTCACCTTCCTGGTTTCATAGCAGGATTGCCATTCTAGGACTGTAATAATTTTTAAAGAAACGTTTAAAGAGAAAGGAAAGAGAAAAGGAATACTGGTGACCAGCGTTGGCCCGGATGGACCTTCCTGGGTCTCATAGATGCCCAGCAGTGAACAGGCTGTTCCCACTGCCGCCGCCACACCTGTCCTGGCAAGTTAACTCCTAGATTTGGCAATTAACATTATTGGCTTAAGTTGTGTCTGCAAGACTTAACAGCGTCCCTTTTGATGCAGGAATGTAAAAGCCCCGGGCACAACCTTTGAAAACCGGGGTGGGGGAGATAAAAAAATAACACCATCAGAAGAGCCCAGATGTTGTATCTCAGGAGCCTAGTCCAGACTCCTGTTCTCACAGTGGCCAACCAGATGCCCCCAAGGGAACCCGCAAATGGGTCCTGAGTGCGAGAACACTCTCCGCGCTCTGAATCCCCAACAACTGGCATTCAGAGGCACATCACCGCCTCCAACAACGGAGGCAGACCACGGGCATTGTGGCTAGTAGTAGCCACGGAGTGCCTTATGGTGACAATAATTATGCCTTACCCTCTTTTGTAATGAAGTCTTTGGCACAACGCCCCCACACCCTGCCCTCCAGTGTGGTGTAGTGGTTAAGAGCGGTAGACTCGTAATCTGGTGAACCTGGTTCGATTCCCCGCTCCTCCCCATGCAGCTGCTGGGTGACCTTGGGCTAGTCCCACTTCTCTGAAGTCTCTCAGCCCCACTCACCTCACAGAGGAAGGGAAAGGAGAATGTGAGCCGCTTTGAGACTCCTTCAGGTAGTGATAAAGCGGGTTATCAAATCCAAACTCCTCCTCCTCCTCCTCCTCCTCCTCCTTCTCCTCCTCCTCCTCCTCCTCCTCCTCCTCCTCCTCCTCCTTCTCCTGCTCCTCCTCCTCCTCTTTCTCCTTCTGCTAGTCCAGAGGGGCCCCGTGGCTCTCCCCTCTGCAGCCACTGCAGCGCTCAAGAATCAGTGTGGTGTAGTGGTTAAGAGCGGTGGACTCGTAATCTGGTGAACCGGGTTCGTGTCTCCGCTCCTCCACATGCAGCTGCTGGGTGACCTGGGGCTAGTCACACTTCTCTGAAGTCTCTCAGCCCCACTCACCTCACAGAGGAAGGGAAAGGAGAATGTGAGCCGCTTTGAGACTCCTTCAGGTAGTGATAAAGCGGGTTATCAAATCCAAACTCCTCCTCCTCCTCCTCCTCCTCCTCCTCCTCCTCCTCCTCCTCCTTCTCCTGCTCCTCCTCCTCCTCTTTCTCCTTCTGCTAGTCCAGAGGGGCCCCGTGGCTCTCCCCTCTGCAGCCACTGCAGCGCTCAAGAATCAGTGTGGTGTAGTGGTTAAGAGCGGTGGACTCGTAATCTGGTGAACCGGGTTCGCGTCTCCGCTCCTCCACATGCAGCTGCTGGGTGACCTGGGGCTAGTCACACTTCTCTGAAGTCTCTCAGCCCCACACACCTCACAGAGGAAGGGAAAGGAGATTGTTAGCCGCTTTGAGACTCCTTCGGGTAGTGATAAAGCGGGATATCAAATCCAAACTCTTCTTCTTCTCCTCCTTGACCTCCTGCCACTGAGCCTAAAACAATACGCACTTCTCAAGTATTAAGTCCTTCTTTCTCCCTGATTCCCTCGCTGTCTCCCCCTCCTCTGCCACCTCGCTGGTATTAAATGTGAGATTGTAAGCTCCTTGGGAGCAGGGCCTGCACCACTTGCTCCTCATAAAGAGCCAGGCACATTGACCTTGTGGGATATCTTTGGAGTAAACCCTACACAAATCCAAAGCAGTTGGACGGTGCCCGGTTTGCCTCTTTCCAGCAGCACCTGCAGCCGAGCTGGTGCCAAACAACTTGCTCTGCTTCCCTTCAGAGGAGTAGGAAGGTCAGGTGGTACCCGGTGCGAAAAATTTCTTGTCACCCCCCCCACACACACACACATTGTTTTTTTATTTTTTGGCCTGCAAAAATGGTTTTACGTTATTTCCTATTTTCTTACAAAGGAATAATAATAAGTAAAAATAAACTTTTATTTACCGGTATATCCTGCCCTCCCCGGCTGAAGTCGGGCTCAGGGCGGCTAACATCAGATACATAACATTGATATAAAATCAAACAATAATTAAATTACCTCCTAAAAACATGTCAAAATCAAATTAAAGTCTAATGAGATGGCTTTCCGCAGGGTTAGGGTTGGGAACAGTAAGTGCTCCACTGAATTGAAATTTCAGCCTTCACGACATAGGAAAACGGCCAAGTAAACAGCTATTTTTGTGGAGGAGGGTCAAGATATTAACTGATTTGCATGAAATTTCATATATAGCTATATAATCCCTAGTGTAGTAAGATAAGACCTTTGGAGCAGGCATTTTCAAAAAAAGAAAAAGTTTTTTATGAACCGCCCTAGTAGGGCAGTAATTGTTCCTTGATAATTTGTCACCCCCTCCATGATGGAACCTGGGGCAAACCGCACCCCCATCTCCCACTTCCTACACCTCTGCTTCCCTTTGGACCACATCAGTGAGGCCGAGAGGCGGGTTTTGCCATCTGGGCAGCCCCGGCCTCCAAACACACTGCCCAGGCTTGTGCCCTGGGAAGGTCACCTCAGTGCTGCCAGTGTCACAAAAACAACAGCGGTTACGAGTTCCCGGTCTCTGCAGGTGCCGCTGCGATTCTCCAGGTGTTTGCCTCCATCTCCAAAGGCACACTCCATTGTCTCTCGAGGCAGACAGAGGCCACCGACAAGCTGTGCCCCATCTTGTTTTCTGTGCAACCTACCCCCCCCCGGGAAACGTCCCTTAAATTCAAGGCGTGGCGCTCCTTCTGATACCCTCTTCTCTTTTCGCCCATCTTTTTACAGCCCCATTCTCTCTCTCTCCGTGTGTATGTGTGTGTGTGTGTGTGTGTTGTAAGCCAAAAATAGCTTATCTCCCGAGTTTACGCCAATAAAACTCAGAAACGCGAGGAGTTAGCAGGCCAGTGTTGTTTACTGCAAGACAATAGGTTGCAGTCGGATCGTTCCCCAAAACTGCAACCCCGCCTGGAAGTCCAGGCAGTGGTATTTATAAAATTCCAAACAAAGCATTTCAATTCTCACCAATCATATTATACATCATTACCTCATTTCATGTTTCACACACACACACACACACACACACACACACACACACACACACACAGAGGCGTAGGAAGGTAAGGTGGTACCCAGTGCAGAAAATTTCTTGTCGGACCCCCCCCCCCATTGATTTTATTTTATTTTATTTTTTGCCTGCAAAAATGGTTTTACATTATTTCATATTTTCTTACAAAGCAATAATAACAAGTAATAATAATAAAAAAACCTTTTATTTATATCCCGCCCCTCCCTGGCCAAAGTCGGGCTCAGGGCGGCTAACATCAGATACATAACATTGGTATAAAATCAAACAATAATTAAATTACCTCCTCAAAACATGTCAAAATCAAATTAAAGTCTAATTAGATGGCTTTCCGCAGGGTTAGGAAAACAGCCATGTAAACAGCTATTTTCGTGGAGGAGGGTCAATATATTAATTGATATGCATGAAATTTCATATATAGCTATATAATCCCTAGTATAGTAAGATAAGACCTTTGGAGCAGGTATTTTAAAAAAAGAAAAGTTTTTTTCTGAACCGCCCTAGTAGGGCAGTAATTGTTCCTTGATAATTTGTCACCCCCTCCATGATGGAACCTGGGGCGGCCCGCCCCCTTCGTCCTCCCCCTTCCTACGCCCCTGCACACACAAGAAGCACGGGCAATTTCTGCTGTTTAAGTTTTGATGTCTACTGTGTTCTGCTACATTGTGTTAGTATGCATGCTGGGAACCTGTGTTACGTGTAGCCATTTGCACCATGTAGCAATTTACGTCCTAGCTTTGAGCTGTATCTTTGTGATTCACATATTAGCTGTATGGAGCACAGCCATCGTGGGCCCTCTCCTCCTCCATGAATTTGCCTAATCCTCTTTTCCAGCCATCTAGGCTGGTGGCCACCCCTGCCTCCTGTGGCAGGGAGTTCCACAGTTGAACTGGGCCGAAGGAGGACTTTATCTGTCCCAAATCTTCCGACTATAAATCCAGTGGCTTCGTTTGCAAAGGCTGGCCTACATTGCATAAGGAAGAGCTGTTGACCAACCTCTCGTCCTTGCATTTGCCTAATGATCCTTTCCCAAACGGACAGGGATGCTGTTTGCTCTAGATTACGGTTAAGGGTATTCGCCACAAGACCAGGAGGAGGAGAGGAGAAGGTTTTGGCTGGGTGTTGGGGTGGGGAGAGCGGAAGCTCTGTATTCCCCCCCTCTTTGCAATCTTTTTTTTTTTTATAATCTTGATTAACACTTTACATACACTTATTTTTAACAAAGGTTTACTTTAGCTCTCATGCCAGTACATTTGTATAAAATTTTACCGTTAACATAAAATAAAATAACTAGATAACCTGAAACAAAAACTGACTTCCATACTTCCTTCTTCTGCTTTGAAGAGACATTACAGCTTTTCGCCGTTTTACACTCTTTATATATTAATTCATATTTCATAATTGGTAAGCTAATAGTAATTGTACTTTCTCAACAATCGTCTCAAAATTATTCCCATATGTTTTCCATATACCTTACTTGTATCTTAATTTTAATCAATTGTCTATAAATTGTGTTTGTTGTTTCATTTGAATCGCAAATAAAGAGATATATAATTTCAGTTGTGAGGTCTCCTTCATTCCACTGGTACATTGATTTTCCGTTAATTTTTTCAATGGAAGTCATAAACCTTTTCCATTCTTTCTCCTATGTTTCACTACCTTGATGGCAGATTATGGATGTTAATCTAGCTATCTTCATATATTCTACCATTTTCTGTTGCCATTCCTCGATCGTTGGGATTTGTTCTTGCTTCCACACCTGAGCTAAGAGTATTCTAACAGATAGGCGGATAACAGATTGAGGTTGAATCCTGACAAGACAGGAGTACTGTTTTTGGGGGGCAGGGGGCGGGCAGGTGTGGGGGACTCCCTGGTCCTGAACGGGGTAACTGTGCCCCTGAAGGACTAGGTGCGTAGCCTGGGAGTCATTTTGGACTCACAGCTGTCCATGGAGGCGCAGGTCAATTCTGTGTCCAGGGCGGCTGTCTACCAGCTCCATTTGGTACGCAGGATGAGACCCTCCCTGACCACAGACTGTCTCGCCAGAGTGGTGCATGCTCTAGTTATCTCCCGCTTGGACTACTGCAATGCGCTCTACGTGGGGCTACCTTTGAAGGTGACCCGGAAACTGCAATTAATCCAGAATGCGGCAGCTAGACTGGTGACTGGGAGCGGCCGCCGGGACCACATAACATCGGTCCTGAGAGATCTACATTGGCTCCCAGTACGTTTCCGAGCACAATTCAAAGTGTTGGTGCTGACCTTGAAAGCCCTAAACAGCCTCGGTCCTGTATACCTGAAGGAGCATCTCCACCCCCACCGTTCAGCCCGGACACTGAGGTCCAGCTCTGAGGGCCTTCTGGTGGTTCCCTCACTGCGAGAAGCAAAGCTACAGGGAACCAGGCAGAGGGCCTTCTCGGTGGTGGCGCCCGCCCTGTGGAACGCCCTCCCAGCAGAGGTCAAAGAGATAAACAACTATCTGACATTCAGAAAATACCTCAAGGCAGCCCTGTTTAGGGAAGCTTTTAATATGTGACATTTTTATGTATTTTTTATTTTTGTTGGAAGCTGCCCAGAGTGGCTGGGGAGACCCAGCCAGATGGGCGGGGTACAAATAATAAATTATTATTGTTGTTGTTGTTGTTGTTGTTGTTGTTGTTACTGCATTCCACTTTTATAGCTCCCCTCGCAGACCAGGTTCTTCTTTGTGTGTCCAGGTAGACGACTACGAAGTGCCGATCGAACAGGACCTGGGCCCCATCTATCTGATCCGCCTGCACAAAGAGCCGTACTTATTCTTCCCCACGGACAACTGGTTCTGCAATTTCGTCAGGGTGACGACCCCGCAGGGGGAGACGTACAACTTCCCTTCCTACCAGTGGCTGGAGGGCTACTGCACCTTGACCCTGAGGGAGGGGGCAGGTAATGTTCCCCTCTGTTCCTTCCCAGGGATTGGGGTGGGTGGGCGTTCACTGAACCAAGCAGGCCCAAAGCTTTGTGGGTTTCCATTCTGCTGTGACGGAGGGACGGTGGAGGAGAAGCGTTGCTGTTGATTATGTCTGTGCTGGTTTGATCATGGTAACCAGAACTATAACCAGCAGGCAGAAGGAGGGGTTTGATCCAGGATGGGAGACTATGTCGATTTTGCTCGGTTTCTCATTTTTGCAGGCTTAAGTTCAGCTCTCCACATTTCTACATCAGTTTGCAAGCTAGAACAAAAACACAAGACCTCGTGAAAATTCATGTTAATATGAAATACTCCCTCTTTGCATGTGGTTTGGCCTCGTACGGACATTATCGCAACGCTGCTTTCTCCAACACGTGTGTTTTCGGATGCATTGCTTGGCTGCATTGCGAAAGCTCAAAGAAGTGCAAATTTCGAAATATCAGTTTGCACTTAGGAAAGGGCAAATCACACAAAAAATCTGCCTTGATGTGCAAATGGGAATGAATTTCTTCCCAGGCTTGAGACACCTTGCTCTCTCTCGCTTTCTGTTATGTACTGAGCTGAATCCTAGAACAATAGGATTCAAAATGCAGCAGTCTGATTGGCCCGCAGGAGCCACCCAATCAGCTCCAGGTGGAAGTGAATCAGCGACCTGATTGGCCTGCAAGAGCAACCAATCAGGCTCCTGGATGAAGTGAATCCGCAACCTGATTGGCCTACAGGAGTAGCCCAGAATTAGCCAATCACGTGGGGCCCATTGTGTAAATAATGTATATATAGCAGATGTTTTGGGGAAAGATTCATTCCTTGCTACTATGAGCTGAATAAAGAGCATGACTTCGGTCCAGTATACCTGAAGGAGCGTCTCTACCCCCATCGTTCAGCCTGGACACTGAGGTCCAGCGCCAAGGGCCTTCTGGCGGTTCCCTCACTACGAGAAGCCAAGTTACAGGGAACCAGGCAGAGGGCCTTCTCTGTAGTGGCACCCGCCCTGTGGAATGTCAAAGAGAACAACAACTACCAGACCTTTAGAAGACATCTGAAGGCAGCCCTGTTTAGGGAGGCTTTTAATGTTTAATAGATTACTGCATTTTAATGTTCTGTTGGAAGCCACCCAGAGTGGCTGGGGAAACCCAGCCAGATGGGCGGAGTATAAATAATAAATTATTATTATTATTATTATTATTATTATTATTATTATTATTATTGAATAGAATCCTATATAATAATCTTGCTGTGTCCCTGCGTCCACTTTCTGTGTGTCACGGAAGTGCGCTACTGCGCATGTCGGACAGGGACGCAGGGATTGGACAGCTCTACTGTGTGTGTCCCCCAACAGGGACGCAGGCCGGAAGTCAGCGGCGGCGCACGCGCGGTGTCACTTGGGGCAGCGCCACCGTCTTGCACGGAGCCTCCTCCACCTCCCAAATCCTCCAGCCTCTCCGGCAAGCCGCAGGCCACCCTCCCTCTCACCCCCCCCCCGGTTTCCCTCTCCTCACCGGCCTGCGTGGTGTCGCTGAGGTCGTGGCTGGCGGCGCTGCCCCGCGGGTAGTCCCTCAGCTTCCTGCCGCTCAGGCTGAGGGCGCCGCTGGCCGCCGCCTCCTCCAGCGCCCGCTCCAAAGAGCGCGTCCACGACGACGGGCCCGCCGAAGAGGCAGCAGCGCCGCCGCCGCCGCCAGGGCAGCCCCCCCCAACCCAGGCCCCCTCCTCCTCCTCCTCCTCCCGGCATGATTGCCCCGGAGACCCCGCTTCCTCCGCCCGCGCCGCTGCCGCCGCCCTCTGACGCCACCGCCGCCAGCACCGCGGCCGCCATTTCCCCCACCCCCCGCGCTCTCCTCCCTCAGGAGCCCCGCCAAGCTGCGCATCGGCGCGCCTGGCAAGGCGAGCAGCGCCAAATCCGCCCTCTCCAGCAAGAAGGCAGCCCGGGCCCAGGATCAGGCGGCTGCCAAGGCCGGCGGGAGGCAGCCCGGGGGCGAGCCGAGCAAAGGCAGCAAGGGCCAGCGATGCGCCTCTTTGGCCCACCAGGCGAGCAAGCGCCGCCGCCGCCAGCCCCCCGGAGCCGAATCTCGCCCGGCCGGAGGGATGGCGGAGGAGCGCCCGGGTGGATCCCGGGCCAAGCAGGCCGACGCTCCCCCGCCCTGGCGCCGCCGCCGCTGCGATCCAGCCTCCCTTCCTGCTCGGCTCGGGTCACTTCCTCGGCCCCCAAGATGGAGGAGCAGGGAGGAGGAGCGGGATCCGCGGCTGTGGCTGAGGAGGCATCGACGCCGCCCCGCAACCTCCTCGCCCCGGCCGCCGCCGCTGGGCGCCTCCGCCCCTCGGGTCCCGGTCGCCGCCGCTAGAGCCCGTTATTAACGGGCTTAATTCAACTAGTAGAATATATTTATTGTCATTATCCCCTTCGGGGACAACGAAATTATTTGGCTGCTCCATCCAACCCAGATAGGGCACTCCATGCAAAAACAAACAACTACAAAAACACTGATTAAAACCATACACACTGATTAAAACCATACAATGATAAAACATAACAGGTAGAATTAGATGACTTCAAAGTCCAGGCTTCCCATTCAAGGCCACGATCGCTCTAGAGAAGAAGCTGTTTATAATTATTATTATTATTATTATTATTATTATGAAATTCACACTTGACTCCGAGTATATTTCACTTTCTGTTGCACACAAACACACGTTCATAGAATCGTCATGGATTCATCCACGGAAACTGTCAAATGGAATGGAGAGAGGTTATCTCTGGGCATGCACAGAGGGCACATCATTCAGGAGTAACTACAGCATGTTAGGAAGCGGCAGGGCTTTGCTAGCAAAGAGCATGGCTCATAGGCAAGCTTCCCTGCCCTTCTCATTTGGCTCATTAGATTACCGGTAATTACCATTTACCTGGTCTCCTCTTCTCTCTCTCCCTATCTCTCCCTCCAGCCAAAACGGTTTGCGATGACAAAGGAAACCCCCAACTCGTGGAGCATCGCAAGGAAGAGCTGAAGAAACGGCAGGAATCCTATGGGTCAGTAAATCACATCCCTTTAGGCCAGGGGTGTCAAACTCAAATTCATCGGGGGCCGCATCAGCAGTTTGGTCACCCTCAAAGGGCCGGTTGTATCTGTAGGACTATGTGTCCACTCTTTATTATCATAAATTATTGTCACTGCATTCAATTATTACTGTTTTTTGTAATAATGTACCGTATTTTTCGCTCCATAACACGCATAGTGCGCACGTTGTTTTTAGAGGAGGAAAACAAGAAAAAAAATATTTTTCTGGTTTTCCTCCTCTAAAAGGCCGGGAGGGGTGGCGGAGGGATGCTGCTGGTTCTTCCCCGCCAACCCCGATCGCAAAAACAAGCCTGCTTTGGCGAACGGGGTTGGCGGGTGAGAGAGAGTGAAAGAAAGAGGGAGAAGGAAGAAAGGGATGTGAGAGAGAGAGAGAGAGAGAGAGAGAAGGAAGGAAGCAAGGAAGCAAGGAGTGAGTGAGAGAGAGAGAGAGAGAGAGAGAGAGAGAGAGAGAGAGAGAGAGAAGGAAGGAAGGAAGGAAGGAAGGAAGGAAGGAAGGAAGGAAGGAAGGAAGGAAGGAAGGAAGGACGGACGGACAGAAAGAAAGAAAGAAAGAAAGAAAGAAAGAAAGAAAGAAAGAAAGAAAGAAAGAAAGAAAGAAAGAAAGACAGACAGAAGGGGTGAGAGAGAGAGTGAAAGAAAGAGGGAGAAGGAAGGAAGGGGTCAGAGAGAAGGAAGGAAGGAAGGAAGGAAGGAAAAAGGAAGGAAAGAAAGACACACAGACAGAAAGAAAGACAGAAGGGGTGAGTGAGTGAGTGAGAGAGAGAGAGAGAGAGAAGGGGTGGCCGTGCGTCGCCCCTTCTCCGCTCCGTGCAACGTCTCCCTCCCCCTCGCCACCGACGCTTGCAAAAGCAGGCTTTTGCAAGCGTCGGTGGCGACGGGAGACAGCGGAGATGCTTCACAGAGCGGGGAAGGGTCGGCGCGCGCCGCCCCTTCTCCGCTCCGTGCAACGTCTCCCTCCCCCTCGCCACCGACGCTTGCAAAAGCAGGCTTTTGCAAGCGTCGGTGGCGACGGGAGACAGCGGAGATGCTTCACAGAGCGGGGAAGGGTCGGCGCGCGCCGCCCCTTCTCCGCTCCGTGCAACGTCTCCCTCCCCCTCGCCACCGACGCGCAAGCCTCGGTGGCAACGGGCGACACCCGGCAAGGGAAAAATGGTGCGGGGGGGCTTCCCCGACGCGGCAGAAAGCCGCGCGGGGCACCCCCGAGGCGGCAAAAAGCCGCGCTGGGCCAAAACGGCCCGGGAAAAAAAAACCTTGCCGGGTTCTCCCGGCAAGGCAAAAATGGTGCGGGGGATTGCCCACCGCCAATCAGCGCGCGCTCACGGGCCACATGACGAGGTCTCGCGGGCCGCATTTGGCCCGCGGGCCTTGTCCTTGACACCTGTGCTTTAGGCTGAGGTGGTGGCAGGGAACCTCTGGCCCTCGGGAAACACACACGGCCCTCCAATGCCTCTCTTTATGGCTCCTAGAATTATCTCTACAAGCCATGACCTCTCTCCTATGTTGCATCCCTTACTGGCCCTGGAGTGCACCTTCCTTGAGAGCTTTTGCCTGGCAGGATTTATTGAGTCCACGATTATTGTTTTTTTAAAAAAATTATTGGATTCTCCACAGAAATGGTAATTGCTCCATAAATAAGATGGGAGGGTGTTTTGAGGAGGGCTGTGTTGCGTGAGCACCGCGAAAAGCTTGCACACGTGAACAGCACCAAGTCGACAGTCAACTGCCACACGGAATCATTGCATTAGGGCTAAAGGCCATCGCGACATCCTGTGGCGATGAGTTCCATAGCTGACTTCTGAGTTGCTCAAAGATGCACTTCCTTCCGGGTGACCCCCTCCCCCCTCCCTGGCCTGTTCTTTGTTTGCTGCAGCTGGAAGGAGTACGCCCCAGGCTGGCCGAGGTGCGTCGACGCGAAAAGCACCGATGATCTGGATTCCAATTCAAAGTACTTGTTCACCAAGTCCTCTGTCTTTGCCCTGCGCACCGTCAAATCGTGAGTTGCTTTGGTCGTGGGGCTTGCTTGGATCGGGAGCAGGGGGTGGGATCCATAGCCCAATTTTCTCATTGGGGGGGGTGGAGAGAGAGAGAGAGACGGCCATGATTTCACTCTCAAATTGGTCAGAAATTAAATTAAGATGGCGGACCGCAACACCACTTTTGGCGTGGCGTCGTCCATTTTTTGGCATAGCTTCAGACGCCTCTCGAGATATTGTCCTCAAACTCAGCACGGTAATTTCCAAGGTGGGGTGGTGTCCCTTGCCAATGTTTTCGATGTTTTGAACAACAGTCTTTGCAATAGCTTCGTAACAATAAGATCGTGGGAGCTTCCATAGCCCCTCGTTGACGTGTTTTACAAGCTATGGAGCTTGTCTTTGAACCTGGGTTTAGGTTTTTAACCTTTTGGATGAAGCAAAATTAGAATTCCTAGTTTGGATAATTACCACTTACTGTTTGGGAGTGTTCTTCTTCTTTTCTGAAGTTTCTTTATTCCTCCCCCTAGATTTAATAGCAAACTAGCTATTTTGAGTTCTAATAGCAAACTAGCTATTTTTCCTTCTGAGGAAACTGATAGATCATAACAGTGAAACGAGAATCTGAGCCGGCAACTCGTCAAGGTTATTTGATAGTTTATCTTGAGTTATTTTTGTTATTTGGAGTTATTTGGAAAGTTTTCTTGAGTTATATTTCTTTGAATTAGTTTATAACGTTTTGGGAGTATTTTTGCTCTTGAGCAATTCTGCTCTTGAATCATTAAACATATTGTTTGTTTGAGTCTCACTATATAAATAGACATTCATCTCGTTTCAGGGATCTTTCACGGTGTAGACTTCCTTTGTTGTAATTCAGTTATTCCCGTGATTGTATTTTTTGCCTAAATGTTTTCGATGCTGGCTGCCATTTTGATTCAAGATGGCCGACAGAACTATGACTTCGGCATGGCATCGCCCACTTTTTGCCTCAGTTCAGCTGCCTATCGAGATATAGCCACCAAACGTGGTGTCAGGGTTCTCAGGGCAGTCGTGGACATTTAGCTGCTGTGCGCCATTTGGTGGAATAAACCGTGACGTTGACCTAACTTCACCCGATTTTAGGCGTGACTGGTCCAAATTCACAAATTACGCTCCCCATTTAAAAATACCAATATCCCTTGTTTTCTAAAGAGTGCCAGGCGCTCCCCACTAGTTTTAAAAAAAACCTAAAGGAAAAAATGAGGACCAGAAACTTGAAGCCGATTTGTAGCACAGATACAGTGGTACCTTGGTTCTCAAACTTAATCCGTTCCCGAAGTCCGTTCCATAACCAAAGCGTTCCAAAACCAAGGCTTTTATCCATTTCCGCAGTCACACAATCGATCAATCAGTAGCTGAACTGGGTTCCACACAGTCACAAAAACAAATTAACCGAAAAAGCCTCAAAAACAAAAACGCAAAATAAATAGCAATAACAAAAGCGCCAAACTTAATCCGTTCCGGAAGTCCGTTTGACTTCCGAAATATTTGAAAACCAAGGTGCAGCTTCTGATTGGTGTGGGTGCTCTGGAAACAATAGCCAACAACCACATTGGACGTTCAGCTTCCGAAAAACGTTCGGAAACCGGAACACTTAATTACGGGTTTTCGGTGTTTGGGAACCAACGTGCCACTGTACTGCCGTTTGAGCTCCGGTCCATTGTGTGCTTTGATCATGCCAAGGCCTCTAAGCTGGTGTGGAGCTGGCAGCCTCCTTCCTACCGCGTCACCCCATAGAATCATAGAATCCTAGAGTTGGAAGAGACCCCAAGGGCCATCCAATCCAACCCCCTGCCAAGCAGGAAACACCATCCAAGCATTCCTGACAGGTGGCTGTCAAGCCTCTGCTTAAAGACCTCCAAAGAAGGAGACTCCACCACACTCCTTGGCAGCAAATTCCACTGTTGAACGGCTCTTACTGTCAGGAAGTTCTTCCTAATGTTTAGGTGGAATCTTCTTTCTTGCAGTTTGAATCCATTGCTCCGTGTCCGCTTCTCTGGAGCAGCAGAAAACAACCTTTCTCCTTCCTCTATATGACATCCTTTTATATATTTGAACATGGCTATCATATCACCCCTGAACCTTCTCTTCTCCAGGCTAAGCATACCCAGCTCCCTAAGCCGTTCCTCATAAGGCATCGTTTCCAGGCCTTTGACCATTTTGGTTGCCCTCCTCTGGACATGTTCCAGCTTGTCAGTATCCTTCTTGAACTGTGGTGCCCAGAACTGGACACAGTATTCCAGGTGGGGTCTGACCAGAGCGGAATAGAGTGGTACTATTACTTCCCTTGATCTAGATGCTATACTCCTATTGATGCAGCCCAGAATTGCATTGGCTTTTTTAGCTGCTGCATCACACTGTTGACTCATGTCAAGTTTATGGTCTACCAAGACTCCTATCCCAAGCAAACAGGTGAACCATCTCGTTCCCCAGGAGTGCCACATTTCACAATCCCAGGGCACCTCCGCTTTTCTCAACCCACACCGCCCAGAAAGCCCTGCCTGAGAGCAGTGATGCCACCAGCATCTCTCGTCTAACCTGTCAATCTGGGCCAGAGAGGCTTGGAATCGGAGCAAAGTTTCAGGGCTCACAGCAGCAAAATGCCAAGAGAAATTCTTACCTCAGTGCTCTGCGCCTCTTTCACTGTCCCCCGAGATTCCTCATCATTTCCAACACTCTGGGCAGTGGGTAAGAGACCGGGCTGCTTTGAGGAGAGAAACACGATGCAGATGGGTAGTTTTAGGCACCGCAGACTTAAAGACCTGGTGGTGGTGTAGTGGTTAGAGCATTGGGCTAGGACCTGGGAGAGACCAGGGTTCCAATCCCCACTTGGCCGCGAAGCCACTCACTGCCTCTCAGCCTAACCTACCTTGCAGGGTTGTTGTGGCGATTAAATAAGGAGCGGGAGGAGAAGGCGGGGATATTAAGGCGATAGATAAATAAAGCCTCTAATATTACCGGTATTGGGTTCATTCTTCTTCACCACAGAAATAAGGGACAGAAATATTATTTCTGCATTGGTACATGAAAAAACGATGGTGATTTTTATTAGTGAAAAATGCAGGCCTTGGGCTGATTACTGTTCTATAGACTTCTAAATGGGTTTGTGGGAGAGGGGTTATTGGTTTTGCTGCTTGTGGTTTAGCTATTTGTTTGTGCTTTTCTCTTATATTTTTCCCTTGTGAACCACCCCGAGATCTTTCGATAAATCAAATGCATAAATAAATAAATAAATAAATAAATTTATTTTATCGTTAGATACAGGCAATAAGACATCTTGCTAGCCGAACCCCACTTATCAAACTTTCTCAGCGCTGGCACGCTGGCATAACTGCCCACTGAGAGATGCCTATAAAAACGTCCCTTCCATTTCCACAGACATTTAATTTATCCAACTTTAAGGAAAACATCACAGATTTTCTGACCAATCAAATGCATGCCTGCGGCCTTCTGGCTGTGTTCAGTGGCGCCACCTGGTGGCGTCTCCCGGAAATTAAATAGGGCACGGCATGCAAGATGTGGTTGGCTCATTCATATGCAGAAAAATGGGGTGCAATCTCTAGGTTTTGAAGCTGCCCCCCTCGTTGATTGTGCTTTTTCCCCTCAGGGAACTCGAGATGCGGCTGAAAGGCTTCTCCAACCTGGCGGAGACGTGGAAGAACCTGGACGACATTCGCAGAGTCTTCTGGTTCATGAAAACACCTGTCACAGGTGGGTCTCCTCCCTGCCCTGGGCAGACAAAAGCAGCTGGATCCGCCCAAGAGTGGACAATAAATTATATGCTTCTAATGCACCATTCTCCCTGGCCCCCACTCCCGCCACACGCTTCCTAAGGATAATTTTATTGAGGATTTAAATATACTATGGCAGCTTTAAAAAAAAAAAAAAAAAAGGAACAGAGGTAAGATTACATGAAGAGCCCCTGTGGATCAGGCCAAAGGCCTAGCTATGCCCTCATCCTCTCAGGAAGTTCCCGGGCAAGTGACATGAGGTACAGTAATAGCCCTCTCCTGCTGTCGTTTCCCAGAAGCTGTTATGGAAAGGTATGTTTAATGATTCAAGAGCAGAATTGCTCAAGAGCAAAAATACTCTAGAACATTATAAACTAATTCAAAGAAATATAAATAACTCAAGAAAACCTTCCAAATAACAAAAAACAAAAAATAACTCAAGATAAACTAACAAATGACCTTGACGAGTTGCCGGCTAAGATTCTCGTTTCAGTGTTGTGATCTATCAGTTTCCTCAGAAGGAAAAAAGTTAATGCCTTTTTGTAACTCAAAATAGCTTGTTTGCTATTAAATCTAGGGGGAGGATTAAAGAAACTTCAGAAAAGAAGAATAACACTCCCAAACAATAAGTGGTAATTGTCTAAACTAGGAATTCTAATTTTGCTTCATCCAAAAAGTTGAAAACCTAAACCCAAGTTCAAAGACAAGCTACATAGCTTATAAAACACGTCGACGAGGGGCTATGGAAGCTCACACGATCTTATTGTTACGAAGCTATTGCAAAGGTTTTCTTGAGTTATTTATATTTCTTTGAATTAGTTTATAACGTTCTAGAGTATTTTTGCTCTTGAGCAATTCTGCTCTTGAATCATTAAACATATTGTTTGTTTGAGTATCACTATATAAATATACGTTCATCTCGTTTCAGGGATCTTTCACGGTGTAGACTTCCTTTGTTGTAATTCCGTTATTCCCGTGATTGTCTTTTTTGCCTAGTTATGGAAAGGTAGACTGCCTCTAAAGAGGGAGGTTCTATTTGGCCGTAATGGCTGACAGCCATTGGCAGACCCCCCTCCTCCCTGAATTGTCTAATCCTTTAAAGCTGTCTAACCTGCTGCATTTATTTATTTATTTACTTACTTACTTACTTACTTACTTACTTACTTACTTACTTACTTACTGGTACCGGTATTTGTAATAATAAGATAAGATTTTTAAAATTATGTTAAGCAGCATACAAATTAAATACAGTCGTAACCTTGCAAGTTGGACGGAATCCGTTCCAGAAGTCCATTCGACTTCCAAAACGTTCGGAAAACAAAGCGCGGCTTCTGATTGGCTGCAGGAAGTTCCTGCAGCCAATCAGAAGTCACAGAAGCTCTGTCGGATGTTCAAAAAATAGTTCGCAAACTGGAACCAGTCACTTCCAGGTTTGCGACGTTCGGGAGCCAAAATGTTCGACTCGCAAGGCGTTCAAAAAGCAAGGTACGACTGTGATCGATAATCAATACTTTTTACTCTGCCTCAGAGTACGTCACGGAGCACTGGATGGACGACGAATTCTTTGGCTACCAGTATCTGAACGGTGTGAATCCGGTGGTGATCAAGAAATGCCCCGTGATCCCTGATAACTTCCCAGTGACCCCGGAGATGGTGGCTGGGATCCTGGGGAAATCGACCAGTCTCCAGGAGGAGCTGAAGGTAAATTTGACACTTGTGATTGATCATCGCAAGAGACCACCTGCCCCCTGCAAAACCTTGGATCTGGAAGAGCTGCGTTCGAGTCCTGCCTTTTCGCTGTGCGGCCTTGAGCAAGCCTTTCGGGCTCGGTTTTCCCTGGTGTAAGACAGGAATAACAGTGACCTCAGCAAAGTAGCTCAGTTGGTAGAGCATAAGACTCATAATCTCCGGGTCATGGGTTCAAGACCCATGCTGGGCGGAATGTTCTTTCATATGTGGTGGACCTGTAAAAGGGTAAAAGAGTATTGGGAAATAATCCAGGATGAATTGGAAAAATTGTTTAAAAGTACAAGTCCTTTTTGTTGGGGATAATTCAGTCGGAAATTCCCAGGTGTCAAAAAAAGGTTATTTATGCATGTATTGTTTTTTAATATTTGCTGGAAGCCGCCCAGAGTGGCTGGGGAGACCCGGCCAGATGGGCGGGGTACAAATAATAAATTATTATTATTATTATTACTGTGGCCCGTGTTTTGTTAGCCCGTTTATTGAATACATGGGGGGAAATTGTGTCCACTTGAAAACACTGGCAGCATTAAGATAAATTCAACAATGTAAATAAGTTTTGATGGATGTAATAATGGAATACTGAATGGTTTAGTTTTTGTAAAATATGCAGCGATTTATGATATGCCAAATGAACCGTGGAAAGAGAAGAAGGGGAGTCGTTGATATCTTAAGGATGTAAAATGAGTATTCTAAATTGTAAAACAGAAAAATTAATAAAAATTATACATTGAGGGGGGGGGAGTATTTGATCCCTTGCTAAATTTGCCCGTTTGCCCCCTGACGAAGAAATGACCAGTCCATAATTTTAATGGTAGGTTTATTGTAGCTGTGAGAGACAGAATAACAACAGGAAAACCCCCAGAAAAAATAGATGAAAAAATACGGTATACACCCACGCTGGGCAAAAAGATTTCTGCATTGCTGGGTGTTGGACTAGATGACCACCAGGGTCCCTTCCAAGTCTATGATTCTGCCTACGGTTAGGGGGGAGAAATGCAACATGAATGTTTTCACTGTAACAAAATAAAAAATTAAAAAAATTCCTTCCAGTAGCACCTTAAAAAGGTAAAGGTAAAGGGACCCCTGACCATCAGGTCCAGTCGTGTCCGACTCTGGGGTTGCGTGCTCATCTCGCTCTATAGGCCGAGGGAGCCGGCGTTTGTCCGAAGACAGCCTCCGGGTCAGTAGCACCTTAGAGACCAACTAAGTTTGTTCTTGGTATGAGCTTTCGTGTGCATGCACACTTCTTCAGATACAGATTCACTGTAACAGATAGCTGTAGGATAGATTCACCGAGTCTGGCTCAGCCTGGTCCATCTCTTTCTCCGCCTCTCCCACAGAAAGGAAACATCTTCATCACCGACTACAAGATCCTCGAGGGGATCCCCACCTGCAAACTGAACGGGAAGCGCCAGTATCTGGCAGCCCCCCTCTGCCTGCTGCACCTCAACTCCAAAGGGCAGATGATGCCTTTAGCCATTCAGGTAACAGGAGGCTTCTCGCTTGTGGCATCTTGACCCAAAAGCTATCTGCGCGGGGCAGGAAGCATTGCGAATGCCCTTGCGGCGGGTGGCGCCCCTCTCCACCAGATCACCCCCGGGGCACACCGGCTAAAAGTTGGAAGCCAGCCCAGACAGCGATTCTGAGTTTACACCGTGCTTTTACGTCCTTCAAGCTAGACAGGTATTTAACCTAAGGTTACCAGATGTCCCCACAGAGGCGTAGGAAGTGGGGGCGTGGGGGAGGGGTCCGCCCCAGGTTCCATTATGGAGGGGGTGACAAATTATCAAGGAACAATTACTGCCCTACTAGGGTGAAAAACTTTTTTGTGTGTGTGGAAAATGCCTGCTCCAAAGGTCTTATCTTACTCCACTAGGGATTATATAGCTATATATGAAATTTCATGCATATCAGTTAATATCTTGACCCTCCTCCACGAAAATAGCTGTTTACTTGGCCGTTTTCCTATGTTGTGAAGGCTGAAATTCCAATTCAGTGGAGCACTTACTGTTTCCAACCCTAACCCTGCGGAAAGCCATCTAATTAGACTTCAATTTGATTTTGACATGTTTTTAGGAGGTAATTTAATTATTTTTTGATTTTATATCAATGTTATGTATCTTATGTTAGCCGCCCTGAGCGCGACTTCGGCCGGGGAGGGCGGGATATAAATAAAAGTTTATTTTTACTTATTATTATTCCTTTGTAAGAAAATATGAAATAATGTAAAACCATTTTTGCAGGCAAAATAATAATAATAATAATCAATTGGGGGGGTGACAAGAAATTTTCCGCACCGGGTACCACCTGACCTTCCTACGCCTCTGCGTCCCCGTTTCCCGGGGACAGTCCCCGGATTTACAAATCAGTCCCCTGATAAAATCCATCTGTTTAGTAGGAAGTTGAAAAGTGGATTCATTGAAAAAAAATCTGGTAACCTTAGTCTAACCCGGAGGATTTGCTGGCATCCGTCTGTCTCGGGAGACAATGGAGGAGTGCGATTTTGGGGGTGAAGTCAAACTGTTGGAGAGTTACGGCGCCTGCTGTGGCTGTAGAGATCGATGCGGGAGAGACATGTTTTGTGGCAGCTGGGGCAGAGGAAGGGGTCCGGTTGTGGGGTGTCAGGGGAGGGGCAGTAGCTCTGGCTGGGGACACGTGTTACTCCTTTTGGGGCATTTTGTCCATCTCTGGTCCCTACCCTGCACTCAGCTCTCACCGATGGCTCCTAATTATTATTATTATTATTATTATTATTATTATTATTATTATTATTTTATTCCTACCCTGCCCATCCGGGCGGCTCCAACAAAATATAAAAAATACAATAAAACACCAGACACTAAAAGCTTCCCTAAACAGGGCTGCCTTCAGATGTCTTCTAAAAGTCAGATAGTTGTTTATTTCCTTGACGTCTGATGGGAGGGCGTTCCACAGGGGGGGCGCCACCACCAAGAAGGCCCTCTGCCTGGTTCCCTGTAACCTCACTTCTCGCAGTGAGGGAACCGCCAGAAGGCCCTCGGAGCTGGACCTCCATGTCCGGGCAGAACGATGGGGGTGGAGACGCTCCTTCAGACATACAGCGGCTACACTCAGGGTTACTGCCTAGCTGTGACAGTACAGAAAATAAGGCAGTTTTAAAGCATGTAACAATTATGTAAAATCAATTCATTTAGTACCCTCCCTTCCCCCTAGGTAAGCCCTCTCCTCCCCCCATGGAGCTGTGGGCGTCTTCGATTCCTGCATTGCAGGGGGTTGGACTAGATGACCCCCTGGGGTCCCTTCCAGCGTTACGGTTTTATGATTCCTCCTGCCGCTTTCTGTCCTCTGCTGTCAGTTCCCGGCCTTGCAGGTGTATATAAAACAGGACAACATCCTCTCTGATCTCCTCCTCTCTCGCTGGTTCTTTCCCCGGCAGCTTAACCAGACCCCAGGCCCAGAGAACCCCATTTTCTTGCCCACTGACTCCAAGTGGGACTGGACGCTGGCCAAGATCTGGGTGAGAATGTCCAACTTCCACGTCCACGAGGTCAACACCCACCTCCTCGAAGCGCACTTCCACTGTGAGGTCTACAGTATGGCCACCCTTCGCCAGCTGCCGATGTGCCACCCTCTGTACAAGGTAAGGGGTCTCAAGGGGGAAGTCTCCCTGCGGGTGGTTAGGCATGGGGGTGCCCTCTGTGATGGGGGCCTGCTAACAGCTGAACAATCTGATGCCTTACTAGTGTTATACGAATTCTAAATCATATGGTCATAAATGTACAAGGCAAACACATCACATATAATAAAGTGCAAGTGTCTCTGCGTCCAGTCCCTGTGTCCCTGGGATTGCGCTACTGCGCATGTGCCCCACAGACAGCCGTTGGGACTTGGAGCGCAGAGACTTCGGGCGGCCGGGCTCAGCTCTGCACGTGTCCCCGATGTTGCTAGGGCAACAGATACTTCGGGCGGCCGGACTCAGCTCTGCGCGTGTCCCCGATGTTGCTAGGGCAACAGGGACGCTATGTGCAGAGCTGGCTACGTCATGCGGCTCTCGCGTTGTTAGAAAAAAGAACGAGATAAGCGAGAGCTGCTCAGTCAGCTCTGCGCATAGCGTCCCTGTTGCCCTAGCGCCCGTTCTAGCGCCCGTTAATTTAACGGGCATAAGTTACTAGTAAGTATATAAACCGCGTGTCTGAGAGCAATCCTGGAGCCATTTTGACTCTCCCAAATTGACCTCAAACATTTCTCTGCAAGGAGGAAGGCAAATGGGTAGCATCTCCATCGTCTTTTGCTTACCTGTCTGAAGGGCGTATTTGTGTATGAATAGGGTGAGCCTGTGACCTGGATTCAGGAATTAAAGCATTAAAGGTAAAGGTAAAGGGACCCCTGACCATTAGGTCCAGTCGTGACCGACTCTGAGGTTGCGGCGCTCATCTCGCTTTATTTGCCGAGGGAGCCGGCGTACAGCTTCCAGGTCATGTGGCCAGCAGGACTAAGCCGCTTCTGGCGAACCAGAGCAGCGCACGGAAACACCGTTTACCTTCCCGCCGGAGCGGTACCTATTTATCTACTTGCACTTTGACATGCTTTCGAACTGCTAGGTGGGCAGGAGCAGGGACCGAGCAACGGGAGCTCACCCCGTCGCGGGGATTCGAACCGCCGACCTTCCGATCGGCCAGCCCTAGACTCCATGGTTTAACCCACAGCGTCCTTAATTAAAGCATTAACCATCACAAAAGAATGGCCAGGCTGCCCAGGTAAAGCAATCAGTGACCGTTATCAGATATCCTGGCAGACAGGATTTCTGCTTTAGATGCCTCCTTCTGTCATGTATTATGATGTTTTTTTGAGGGGGTGTCTCTGGCTACAGGGTGGGCAGTTTCAAAAGTCTATATAAGAGCTTACACACCATTGTTCTGGGTTCCTCTCCTCCCTCCCTGCGTGGGGGGAGTGGGGACCCTGTTGCAACAGTTTAATAAAGATCAGGCTTACTAGCTGCTTTGCTTCTCAATATTCTCTGGTTGGCCTCTGTTATTTTCTCCTACCGATAGAGAACCTAGATAAGGACTCTGTACGGGCTCCGGAACTCCCCATAAGGAAAAAGGAGCAAGTTTTTCTTATAACACTAGGGTGGTTTCATATGAGCTACGGAGTCTCCTTAGGTGACTGTGAAGAAGTAGCATTTCGCCCTCTCTCTTAAAAAAAATCAAGGTCCTAGTCCTCATTTTTATAGGATAACACGACAACGACGTCTTTGGAAGACTAGGTCCCCTAGCTTCCTACCCCTTTAAAATCCTATCTCTTTAAAAAGCCTATGTTACAACTCTGAACATGGGTGCCACAATTTAAGAAGGATGTTGACCAGCTGGGAGGTGTGCAGAGAAGGGCAGCCAAGATAATGAGGGGTCTGGAAACCAAGCCTGATGAGGAACGGTTGAAGGATCTGGGTAGGTTTAGCCTGGAAAAGAGGAGATTGAGAGGAGATACGATAGCCACCTTCAAATATCTAAGGGGCTGTCACATGGAGGATGGAGCAAGCTTGTTTTCTCTTGCTCCGGAGGGTAGGATTCGAACTAATGGCTTCAAGTTACAAGAAAGGAGATTCCGACTCAACGTCAGGAAGAACTTTCTGGCAGTAAGAGCTGTTCAGCAGTGGAACGGTCTCTCTAGGGAGGTTGTGGACTCTCCTTCCTTGGAGGTTTTTAAGCAGAGGCCAGAGGGCCCTCGGCCATGGATGCTTTAGTTGAGATTCCTGCTTTGCAGGGGGTTGGACTAGATGACTCTTGGGGGTCCCTTCTAGCTCTGTGATTCTTTGATTTAGGTGAGAATTGGAACAGATGCATAACCTAGCAGAAAATGGCAGAAATAGGGCAAGAAATGTGAGAACCTAAAATGTTTGCATTTGAGCGTGAGTAGGACGTCAGGGACCCAGGTGGCTCTGTGGGTTAAACCACAGAGCCTAGGGCTTGCCGATCACAAGGTCGGCGGTTCGAATCCCCGCGACGGGGTGAGCTCCTGTTGCTCAGTCCCAGCTCCTGCCCACCTAGCAGTTTGAAAGCACGTCAAAGTGCAAGTAGATAAATAGGTACCGCTCCGGCGGGAAGGTAAACGGCGTTTCCGTGCGCTGCGCTGCTTCGCCAGAAGTGGCTTAGTCATGCTGGCCACATGAACCAGAATCTGTACGCCGGCTCCCTTGGCCAATAAAGCGAGATGAGCGCCGCAACCCCAGAGTCGGACACGACTGGACCTAATGGTCAGGGGTCCCTTTACCTAGGACAGTGATGGCTAACCTTGACACTCCAGATGTTTTGGAACTACAACTCCCATCATCCCTAGCTAACAGGATCAGTGGTCAGGGATGATGGGAGTTGTAGTCCCAAAACATCTGGAGTGTCAAGGTTAGCCATTACTGACCTAGGACGTCAGGAGACGCTTCCCTTCCAGTCTTAAACCTGTGTTTCTCCTCCTCTTTCTCGCAGCTCCTGATACCCCACACCCGTTATACTCTGCACATCAACACCCTTGCCCGCACCAGTCTTATCCAGCCAGGAGGAGTATTTGATCAGGTAAGAGAGGTTTGCAACAGGGGGAGAAAGCCCTGGTCCCTGGTCCCACATCAGGTGTCTAGCCAGCGGCCAAAAACATCCCCCATAAGTTGGGGCCTGGGCTAAGGTGGGCGGCTGGAGCTGGGCTGAGACCCCTTAACGCATCGGGGTGGGTTTGTGTCCAAAATGATGCCTGTGGGCCATGGCAGCTGAGGGACAGCTCCGCATCCCAGGTAGGCTGCCACAGATGTAGGAAGAGGAGTCGAAAAAGCTGCATCCTGGTGGACAGGAAGTGCCGCCATGTTGGCAGGAAGTCATTGGAATGTCCAGGTGCTTCAGAGATGGAAACCCGCAATAACAGTCACAGCCGTTACACAAATTTTAAGGTGCACACAGAGGGGGGCATACAATCCACAGAAAACCAATCCCCCCCACCTTCAAAATTAGGAAATATCCCGCCCAACAGATACGTTATCTGAGTTCGCAGAGCAATCCTGAAGCCATCTTGACTTAATGATTCAAGATATGTTATCTGCTGTAAACGCTTCTTGGGATAACCTTCCCCAATAGTTCTTTTCACTTCCAGAACCCTCCAAATCCTGTAAATTTATAAACCTCTCACATGAACTGGGTAGGTCTGTGATAATGGATTCAAGAACTAAGATATTTACCTTCCCTAAAGAATGGCCCAAACTGGACAGGAAAAGGCATTGAGCAAGCATCATAGGGTATCTTGGCAGGAGACAAGCAATACACTCAAATTTCTGTTGTAGACCGCCTCTTTCTGTGAAGCGGGTATGATGCTTTTTGGCTAAGGGGTCGGGTAATTTCTAAAGTCTTTACAAGCGGTTACACACTTTTGCTCTGGGTCCTCACCTCCTTGCAAGGGGGGGTGGGGTGGACAATGACCCTGTTGCAACAGAAAAACAAAGATCTGCCTTGCTTTGACTAGTTCCTGCCTCCACCCGTCCTTCTCTGACCAATCATGGACTGGATCAGGGGTAGGCAACCTAAGGCTCGTGGGCCGGATGTGGCCCAATCGCCTTCTCAATCCGGCCCGCGGATGGTCCGGGAATCAGCGTGTTTTTACATGAGTAGAATGTGTGCTTTTATTTAATGGGTTATTTGTGGGGCATAGGAATGCGTTCATTCCCCCCCAAAAAATATATATATATATTCCGGCCCACCACATGGTCTGAGGGACGGTGGACCGGCCCACGGCTGAAAAAGGTTGCTGACCCCTGGAATGGATACTGAGTCCCTTGGAGGAGATGGGCTGTAAAAGCCAACCCCCAATTTGCCCCAGCCAATCTGGATACCAGGCTGGGAGCTGATCACGGTTCTGGAAACGCAGGAATGAGCGGCGAAGGCCTGCCAACAATCTGAGGGTCCCATAACTAGAGCACAAAAGCACAGTTTTCATTTTGCAACAGTGGGAGCGGAGGGCAGTCCAGTCGGTTGGTCCCATCGGTTGTGGCTTTCAGGCTTAACCACCTGGTTGGCACCATTTAGGCCCTTTGGACGGCAGTTCTCAGCTGGGCTCAGGGCTCCCAGGTTGGCTGTGTCTGCCCGCAAGTGCAACCAGTTAGTGGGAATCTGCCTCTATTTATTTTTTCGTTTTTTTATTTATACTTTTCAAATTTATACATTCCATTAGTTTTACAATCATTTGTAAACACATTTCATTAGTTTAACATTTCAAAGTTTGACTTCTTTCCCCCCTCTTTCTGCGGTTCCTTAATTTTAAAAAATATCTTCTGCATATCCAAATTCATTAATTAATTTCATTAATTTTACAATCATTTTAACATTTCAAAGTTTGACTTCCTTTCCCCTCTTTCTGCAGTTCCTTAAATCTATTTTTTCATATCTTCTGCATATCCAAATTCATTTAATTTGCTCCTTTAATTCTCTGCTTTAAATATAAACTCTTATGAAACTGCAGGTTATTACAATAATCCTGCCAATGTTTTTTATCTGTTTGCAATTTATCTGTAAATATTCAATGAACCATCTCCATTCTTTTATAAAAAGTTTGTTATCTTGATTTCTTATTCTTCCGGTAAGTTCTGCAATTTTCCTGCATATTCCATAAGTTTTTGTATCCATCCTTCCTTTACTGGGATGCCTGCTTCTTTCCACTTTGGGGCAAGTACCATTCTTGCTGCTGTTGTAATAATAATAATAATAATAATAATAATAATAATAATTTATTATTTGTACCCCGCCCATCTGGCCGGGTCCCCCAGCCACTCTGGGCGGCTTCCAACAAACACTAAAATACATTAAAATATCACACATTAAAAACTTCCCTAAACAGGGCTGCCTTCAGGTGTTTTCTAAATGTCAGGTAGTTATTTATCTCTTTGACATGGGATGGGATGTCAAAATAAATTTCTATACAATTTCCCAGAGGGAATCTGCCTTTGTGATCCTTGCTTTTCCCCCTGTTGGTCTGCAGGCGACAGCGACGGGACGGGACGGGATGATAAAACTGCTAGCGAAAGGCGTGGAGGCCTCTACCTACAGCTCCCTCTGCCTCCCGGATGACCTGCAAGAAAGAGGAGTCTCCACCTTGCCCAATTACTACTACAGGGATGATGGGATGAAGATTTGGAAGGCCATAGAGACGTGAGCCCTTGTGGGATTGGGGCCTGGGATCTGGGCACAGAAGGGGCTGGTTGTGTATGCCTGAAGTGTGGAAGTAAATATTCTTGCCACTCTGCCAAAACCAGAAGAATTTAGGCTGCCAGAGTTGAGACCGTTTCTGGCCACATGGGGCCTTGCGCGTTGGAAATCATAGAATCGTAGAGTTGGAAGGGACCCCAAGGGTCATCTAGTCCAACCCCCTGCAAAGCAGGATTCACAACCAAGAATCCCTGACAGATGGCCATCCAAAGGTAAAGGTAAAGGGACCCCTGACCATTAGGTCCAGTCACGGATGACTCTGGGGTTGCGGCGCTCATCTCGCTTTATTGGCCGAGGGAGCCGGTGTACAGCTTCCGGGTCATGTGGCCAGCAGGACTAAGCCGCTTCTGGCGAACCAGAGCAGTGCACGGAAACGCCGTTTACCTTCCCGCCGGAGCGGTACCTGTTTATCTACTTGCACTTTGACGTGCTTTCGAACTGCTAGGTGGGCAGGAGCTGGGACCGAACAACGGGAGCTCACCCCGTCGCGGGGATTCGAACTGCCAACCTTCTGATCGGCAAGCCCTAGGCTCTGTGGTTTAACCCACAGCGCCACGAGGGAGAATCCACCACCTTCTGGGGGAATCCATTCCACTGTCCGATGGCTCTTACGATCAGGAAGTTCTTCCCAATGTAGCAAAATGAGGAAGGTAGGCTCACAAGCAGCAGAAGCAAGGAGAATATTAGAGACAAATTGCACTGTTAAGATTTTTCTGGGTCCAATTCAAATCCCCAAGCAATCTGTCCACTAGCTTTGCCCCCCAAATAAACACCGAAATAGGCAAATTACAGACAGCCTCGTTCTCTGAGAAGGGAAAGGGAGTAGTTAATTGTGGAAAGCAAATTAGGTATTAAAATCACATTCCTCCTCCCCCACCTTTTTAGATTTGTTTCGACTAGTTCAGCTTAAGTGCTTGCCTTCAGCAAAAGCTGGAAAACAGATCCACTCTTAATTAAGGATCAAGGGTGATGATTAAGATGAGAGCAAGTGTTAGGCTTTAAAGTACGCCAAAACCTCCAGCCAATTTGAAAGGAATCCCTGTTAAAGCCTTTTCCCTGAGATGGTCTGGGAGAAACTTTTGCAAGAAGGTGCTCTGGGTGAGGGAAAAGCTCAGTTGGTAGAGCACGAGGCCCTTAAGCTCAGGGTTGTGGGTTCGAGCCCCACATTGGGCGAAAGATTCCTGCATTGCAGGGGGTTGGACTAGATGACCCTCGTGACCCATTCCAACTCTACAATTTTCTGATTTTCTGATGCTCTCTCCCTGTTGCTGCTTGTTTCCCCTACTGCCAGGGTCCCTGTGCCTCTAAAACGCACATGAAAGACAGAAAATCAACAGGTGGAGCTTTTCTTAGCCCACACTTCTGCTTGTCCCCCAGGAAAACCCACCCTTTTCTGTTGAATCAGGTAAAGGAAAAGGTACCCCTGACCGTTAAGTCCAGTTGCGGACGACTCTGGGGTTGCTCATCTCGCTTTACTGGCCGAGGGAGCCGGCGTTTGTCCGCAGACAGTTTTTCTGGGTCATGTTGCCAGCATGACTAAGCCGCTTCTGGCGAACCAGAGCAGCGCACGGAAACGCCGTTTCCCTTCCCGCCAGAGTGGTACCTATTTATCTACTTGCACTTTGACGTGCTTTCGAACTGCTAGGTTGGCAGGAGCAGGGCAGGGACCAAGCAACGGGAGCTCACCCCGTCGCGGGGATTCGAACCGCCAACCTTCTGATCGGCAAGCACAAGAGGCTCAGTGGTTTGGGCCACAGCGCCACCCGCGTCCTGCGTTGAATCAGAGCATGTGTCAAATGTGCTGCGCAGCCATTAGGCTTTCGGGAAGCCTTTGTGCTGGTCCCGTGGGGTATCCAAAAGGCGAGGTCTAAGTCCGGTCCAAGGTCAGAGGTACACGTAAAGGCAGTCCGAAATAACTGAAGCAGGGTACAGGGCAAGGAGTCAGGCAAAGTCAGGAATGGGTGGGCAAGCAGGGAACCAAGGCGGGTCAGGAGCTCAGGCAGGAAAGCAGGACAGGGATCAAGCAGGAACACCGGCAGGAACTGGTCAGCAACGATGTTGCTCCTGCAACTTGGGCTGGGGCTGGCCGGCTTTTATCCGCCCCGAGGCATAGGGCGGCCCCGATCCTCAGGTGACTCGCCTCTCCTGGCTTGGAGGCGAGCACTCCTCCTGCGGGAACTCAGTTCCCTTCGCCTCTCTGCCCTGAGCCTCTGCAGCTCAGGAGAGGCTGGAGGGTTACCGGACCCAGAGGCAACCTCAGCTTCCCCTGACAGGGCTGGGAGTGGAGCACCTGCAGGCAATGGGTCCTCCATCCCATCAGGAGCCAGAGCAGACTCAGCAGATGCCTGCACCTGAGGATCCAGCACAGGTGAGGCCCCTTCAGACTCAGGCCCCAGCCCCAGCTCTGCTGGTTCTGGGGGCAGGGAATCCTGTGCAGGCTGAGATCCCTGAGCATCTGAGTCTGAATCCCAGGCCATCACAGCCTCGCCGATTTCCTCCCATTAGTAGGTTCATGAATATCTCGAATCCTTCCGCTTTCTAGGTTCGTCTCTGGAATCGTCGGTCTCTACTACAAATCTGACGCAGCTGTGAAGGACGACCCCGAACTGCAAGCCTGGGTTCACGAGATCTTCGCTGAAGCTTTCCTGGGCAGGAAGGCATCCGGTAACCCTCCTCTGTTGCCTCTGTGTCCAACTGGTTCATGGTCCCTTTGCCGGGAAAGACAGGGCAACGGTCCAGGAAGCCGGAAGTGCCTCACAAGCCCCAAAGGGTGATCACATGGGCACCCCCCAGTTGCGCCTCCAGGTCTTCCTGGCGAAGGAAGGGGGGAGAAGGAATTTTGTGGTTGCTGTTATAAGAAAAAATGGCTCCTTTTCCCTTATGGGGTACCCAAGAGCCCATAAAGGTAAAGGGACCCCTGACCATTAGGTCCAGTTGCGGACGACTCTGGGGTTGTGGCGCTCATCTCGCTTTACTGGCCGAGGGAGCCAGCGTACAGCTTCCGGGTCATGTGGCCAGCATGACTTCTGGCGAACCAGAGCAGTCCCTTTCAAGAGCTCTGGATAAGGATATAGAGTCCTTATCTAGGTTCTCTATCAGTAGGAAAATAACAGAGGCCAACCAGAGAATATTGAGAAGCAAAGCAGCTAGTAAGCCTGGTCTTTATTCAAGGAACTGTTGCAACAGGGTCCCCACTCCCCACACGCAGGAGGAGAACCCTGAACAATGGTGCCCAAGCCCTTATATAGACTCTTGAAATTTCCCACCCTGTAGCCCAAGACCACCCCCCAAAACATCATACATACATGACAGAAGGAGGCATCTACAGCAGAAATCCTGCTTGCCAGGATACCTGATAATGGTCACTGATTGCATTACCTGGGCAGCCTGGCCATTCTTTTGTGGTGGTTAATAGTTTAGTTTCTGAGTCCAGGTCACAGGCTCACTCTATTCCTACACAAATGTGCCCTCAAGGCAGGATTTGTGAACACAGAGACAATGGGGAGGCTTCCCCCCCCCCCCCCGTTTCCATCCAAACTGCAGAGGAATATTTGAGGTCACCTAAAGAGTCAAAATGCCTTTAGGACTGTTTTCCTGTACTGTCTCAGAAATGTAATATATATATTTATGTATGTGTTTGCCTGGTACATTTATGAACATTTATTTCATATCTTAGACCTTATAATTCTCATAGCAGTTGCCAAGCAGCTACAGGGCTTTGCTTTGAAGGCATCGCCACCTACAGGCTTCCCCTCCCTCCCTTTCACCCCCTTTCCTCTCCCACAACCCCCTTTGCTCCATCACATCTCTAACCATAAACAGAACTGCCCACACACCGTCCCCATAGGACACAGGGCTTCGTGTTGCAGAGTGGGGGGGAAGCTAAACTTCCTGTCTGTCCCAACAGGCGTTCCTTCCACCTTGGAAACCAGAGCTGAGCTCATCAAGTTCCTCACCATGATCATCTTCTGTTCCTCTGCAAGGCATGCGGCTGTCAATAGCGGACAGGTACGTGGTCTCTCTCTCCCCATCCCTTTCCTTAAACCCAATTCTGTATTGGACTGTGTCTGTTTCCCAGTGGGGGTAGTATGTCCACCACAAGGCTGAGAGGCAAAATTTCTAGGAACTACAGGAGGATGCCTGCCACGCCACATTAGACTTTTTTGGGGGGGGCGCTCTATTAACATCAAAGGGACATGGGTGGCGCTGTGGGTTAAACCACAGAGCCTAGGGCTCGCCTATTGGAAGGTTAGCAGTTCGAATCCCCGCAACGGGGTGAGCTCCCGTTGCTCGGTCCCTGCTCCTGCCAACCTAGCAGTTCAAAAGCATGTCAAAGTGCAAGTAGATAAATAGGTACCACTCCGGCGGGAAGGTAAATGGCGTTTCCATGTGCTGCTCTGGTTCGCCAGAAGCGGCTTAGTCCTGCTGGCCACATGACCTGGAAGCTGTACGCCGGCTCCCTCGGCCAGTAAAGCGAGATGAGCGCTACAACCCCAGAGTCGTCCGCGACTGGACCTAATGGCCAGGGGTCCCTTTACCTTTACTTACTAACCCCACATAATTTCAGGTTAGCAAGGGGCACCCGACACTGCCTGGTAATCTGTAGAAACCCCCCCCCCCCAATGTGATTTTTAAATGGATAATGCCATTTTTGAGTTTGGTCCCAGAGATCTCTACCTCCACTTCAGTAGCCCTCGAGCGAAGTTAGGAAACGATATCTCGAAAGGGGGCCAACCCCTCACCCAAATGGGTGAAGTCACACCGCAATCGTGTTTCAGTGCACCATCTTGATTGGCAGCCAGCATCACAACATCAGCGAAGACCACGGCTCCTACCTCAGGAAACCCTCATGCCAAGTTGGGCGACCAGCAGTGGAGGAAGCCTCTCGGGCACCTGGGGCGGCGTGCCCAGGGGTGGGGCATGGCGCCCATAAGGACGGGATGGGACGTGCTGTGCCCATAGGGACGGGGGGCGCCACGGGGCCTCAGCCGCCCTACAGCTGGGGGGAGGCAGTGGGCGGACAGCGTGGAGCCTGCAGGTGCCGAGACGCGTGGTTCGTGCACGCCGCAGGCCTCGTGGTGAGTGCCACCCGCCATTTTGTCACCCCTGTCAGGGTGACACCTGGGGTAATAATAATAATAATAATAATAATAATAATAATAATAATTTATTATTTGTACCCCGCCCATCTGGCCGGGTCTCCCCAGCCACTCTGAGCGGCTTCCAACAAATATCAAAATACATTAAAATATCACAGATTAAAAACCTCCCTGAACAGGGCTGCCTTCAGGTGTTTTCTAAAGGTCATGTGGTTGTTTATTGCTTTAACCTCTGCTGGGAGGGCGTTCCACAGGGCGGGTGCCACCACCGAGAAGGCCCTCTGCCTGGTTCCCTGTAACTTCGCTTCTTGCAGCGAGGGAACCACCAGAAGGCCCTCGGCGCTGGATCTCAGTGTCCGGGCTGAACACTGGGGGTGGAGACGCTCCTTCAGGTATAAAGGACCGAGGCCGTTTAGGGCTTTAAGACCGCATCCCCGCACCCCCCCTTCCTACGCCCCTGTTGGCGACCATATCTCGAGAAGCAGCTGAACCCTTAGAAAATGACCAACCGTTCCCCATAACATAAAGGTAAAGGGACCCCTGACACTTAGGTCCAGTCGTGGACGACTCTGGGGTTGCGACGCTCATCTCGCTGTATAGGCTGAGGGAGCCGGCGTTTGTCTGCAGACAGCTTCCGGGTGATGTGGCCAGCATGACGAAGCCGCTTCTGGCGAACCAGAGCAGCGCACGGAAACGTCGTTTACCTTCCCGCCGGAGCAGTACCTATTTATCTTATTTGCACTTTGACGTGCTTTCGAACTGCTAGGTGGGCAGGAGCAGGGACCCAGCAATGGGAGCTCACCCCGTCACGGGGATTCGAACCGCCGACCTTCTGATCGGCAAGCCCTAGGCTCTGTGGTTTAACCCACAGTGCCACCCACATATAGTAGATTCTGCAAAAGACATCATTTTGCCCTCTGAAGAAATGAGGCCACAACCAGACCAGGCTGGCTAAAACACACCCACAACCGGTCTCTGTGGCACATGACAAATTCCCACACTGATTCTTTTATCCTTGGGTTTCCCACCTACTCTCGCTTGGACTCCACCTGTTTTCTCCCACCTCCTTGACGGTGCCATTTTCCCCCGCACGACAGTTTGATTTCGCCGCCTGGATGCCCAACACGCCGGCCACGTTGCGCCAGCCCCCACCCAAGGTGAAGGGCTCCGCGACTATGGAGAGCATCTTGACCACGCTTCCCGAAGTCAACTCCTCCTGCGCTCTGCTGACGCTGCTCTCCATCGTGAGCTACGAGCCGGGCGACCTGGTGAGTGTGCTGGGGGCAGAGCGAAGGGAAAGGAGAAGCAGGGAGCGATGGAGATAAGATGCAGTGATTAAAAGTTTTTTTAACCAGGGAATCATAGTCTGCAAAGCTAAATTAGACGGCCGACGTAGATAAACAATGTTTGAAATGGAGCTTCCATGCTAGGGCTAAGTTATTGCCGCATGGGGCTGGAAGTGGAATTATCATGGCAGTTCCATGTTCCCCCTAGTATAATGCTACACAGAATTGCACGGTTGGGAAGGATCCTGAGGATCATCTAGTCCAACCCCCTGCAGGAATATTATCCAACAACGCCCATCCCAGTGGCCATGACCTTGCTATATCGCCTCACCAGTAAGTTGTGTTAAGGGGGTGCAGGGCCGGATTTAGGTTTGATGAGGCCCTGAGCTAATGAAGGTAACAGGGGCCCTTTCTATGTCCAGTTGTCCTTTGTCAACAACAAATTGTCGCTGTTTTTTTGTGTTGAATATATGCTATATGGTCATTTATGGACCTAACAGGTATCGAAAGCCATTTGCACATAACAAAATACGTATTTTATCAAAGTAATTGTTGAACTGAAATACAATTAAGAAGAAGTATATTAATAGTGAAATACAATTAAGAAGAATTATATTAATAGTGAAATCATGATTAAGCTCTAACTTAAAATGATTTTTTATTCATAAGAAACTTAATAAGGCAAACACATTGGCATTTGGCAATAACAAAAGTTCATTTAGAAACACAATTTACAAAGGCTCATAATCTAGTCTCTAGAAACTTGCTGTAACATGAAATAATAATAGATGTAAATATATGATGCGAGCTACTAACAATGATAAATAGCAGAATGTAGGCACCCTATATATAGAAAGGAGCAAACCAGGGATATTTTAGGGAGCAGGCTAGCAGGCGGGGCCCATTCCTTACATCATAGGAGCCTACACAACACAAACACTGTTGCTGTATGTAGGTTTCATTTTATTTGTTTTTTATCTTATATTTTGGAAATGTACATCCAGGTTTTTTCCCTTTACTTTTTTTGGGGGCCCCCAAGAGAGTGGGGCCCTAAGCTATACCTTGTTTAGCTTATACAGTGGTACCTCGGGTTACATACGCTTCAGGTTACAGACTCTGCTAACCCAGAAATAATACCTTGGGTTAAGAACTTTACCTCAGGATGAGAACAGAAATTGTGCGGCGGCAGCGGGAAGCCCCATTAGCTAAAGTGGTACCTCAGGTTAAGAACAGTTTCAGGTTAAGAACGGACCTCCGGAACGGATTAAGTACGTAACCAGAGGTACCACTGTACGTAAATCCAGCACTGAGGGGGTTGCATATAGAGAGAAAGGGGGATGGCAGAAGGCCCGTTCACATGGTGGACTGAACACAGGTCAGCTGTCTCCACGCATGCTTGTGTGCCCATTTGTTGAATGTAATTGTGAACACCCCTCGAGAGGAAGCAGGGTGACAAAAACAAAGCAGGTTTCAGCCACATGCCTATCTTTGCTTCAGCCCCTGCCAATATGTGGCCCTGGGCAGACTAACTTTGGGGCAATGTGGCCCTTGACTGGGGAAAAAAGGTTGCCTCCCTTTTTTCTTTTGGACCAATGTGGTCAATACAGATAGATAGGTAGGTAGGTAGGTAGGTAGGTAGAGATGATAGATAGATAGATAGATAGATAGATAGATAGATAGATAGATAGATAGATAGATAGATAGATACTTTATTGTCATTGTACATAGTACAACGAAATTGAACGCCATCCCGCATTTACAGCCACACATACACATATATACCATCCATCACGACTCCTCAAGATCATGTTATTTGGTTACAGCATTTAAAATAGTTATAGCTCTTGGATGAAAACTGTTTTTTAATCTATTCGTTCTTGATTTAATTGTTCTGTATCTCTTGCCCGAAGGCAACCATGCAAACAGACTATATCCAGGATGAGATGAATCCTGTAAAATGTTGTTTGCTTTTTTGAGACAACAGGAGCTTATATAGTTCGTCCAAAGATGGGAGAGGATGACCGATAATCTTTTGGGTTGTGGTTATGACCTTCTGGAGCATTTTCCTGTGGGTGACTGTGCAACTGGCAAACCAAGCACAAATACAGTATATAAGAATGCTCTCTATGGAGCCTCGGTAGAAGGACACCAGCAGTCTCTCACTCAGATTGTTCTTCTTTTAAAGTCTGAGGAAATAAAGTCTCTGCTGGGCCTTCTTTACCAGAGCAATGGTATTAGCACTCCAGGTCATACCCTGCTCGATGGTAACACCCAGAAACTTGAATACAGCCAGGGTCCAGGTAAGGCCTGCCTGTCATGTTCCTGGTAATATGTACTCCACAATTTTTTCTCTCAGAGACCCCTGGGCTACTACCCCGAGGAACATTTCACGGAGGAAGCACCAAGGAAGCTTATCGCTGCCTTCCAGGGACGCCTGGCCGAGATCTCGAAGGAAATCGAGGCCAGGAACAAGGAACTGCCCATCGGGTACCTCTACATGAATCCTACCGAAGCCCAGAACAGCGTCTCCATATAACCTCCATCTCTCAGGCGCCTTTCGCAAGCCGGAAAAGGGCTTCCCTCACGACTGCTGACTTGGAAGGCTGGAGCAGGAAGCCAGACATCTGCAGTCTGAATATATTATCATAAAAATAAAATAAAAAGACTCGAGAGCTGCTTAATTTGCAATCTGCGGATTTCGCAAACGGGGGTGGTTGTTGAGCTGCAGGAGTGCAGTGCAGGTTTAGGTGATACCAATGAAAGGTTTTGCAAAAGGTGGTACAGGCCACCAAATCTGTGCTCTTTGATTCCTGGAAGCCGAGCCCAGGTGGGTTCTGAACATTTACTTCCATCGCTGCTCGAATGTTTTGTTTCATGAGGGCTAGGCGCTTTTCCTTTTTAGTGGTAGTGCAACTCGTACGGCACGTTGGCAACAAATCTTCACACAGTTGTTTCAGAAATAATTTTACATCATTTATCAAATTTGTGAGAAAGAGACAATTACTTGCAAAGTGCCACAAAAGCTTTCGAACTACCCAAAATAAAGTGAACTTGTAATGTCTGATTTAACTAGGTTCTTACAAATTCTTGACTCAGTTTTTCGTTTTCTTTGTTTTTTTAAAAGTAAGTTCAAGAAGATTCAAGAAGAAGGTAAGTTCAACGCTGTTCCGTGAGGTGCTGATGAATCTATACATATAAAAATGTTCCCATTGCGTGCACGGCGGACACCACCTTGCTCCGTAACCGCTGGACCAAATCTCATCAAATTAGGACACAGCGTACCATGACCATCAAGGAAGGATCTGGCATAATAAAAATTCAAAAAAACCACACCTGACATACCTAAAATAAAGGAAAAAAGCAAAGAAATTGGCGCACACATTAGACGTCACCAGCAAAACAGCGCCCTCTAGCGACGGCTATACTGGTACTACAGCTACAAAAGCAAAAAACTGGCGCAGCTATTAGACATCACCAGCAAAACCTCAGAGCTCCGTCGGCCATTTACAAGCTCGCAAACCGGTAATTGAAAGGGGGGGCGAGAAAAGGGTAATAGAAAAGAGGGGCAGAGAAGAGGGTAATTGAAAACGGGGGTGGGGACAGAGAAGGGGCAGACGGAAGTTGAACAGGGGAACACCACAGCATTCACACACATAGCCACAGCAAGGCGTGGCCGGGTCAGCTAGTCAGTCTATAAAGTTGTAAAGAAGACAGGGTGCCAGCATTCTATCCCCGTTTCACCCTAGCAGTCCATGTAGTTAAGAGGCTGCTGTTTCGCTCCCAGTGGAGCCGATTCGTTCGGGTTGGCGGATAGCACACGCTTAAGCCAAGAAATTGTATCTTCAATTATATTTAACACTAGCAGACGCATCAATGGTCCAAGACTAGACTATGGAAGAAGCCCAGAAAACTGTGCTTAGGGAGTGTGTTACTTAAAAAAACAACAAAGAAAACGAAAAACTGAGTCAAGAATTTGTAAGAACCTAGTTACCGTATTTTTTTGCTCTATAAGGCGCACCTGACCATAGGACGCACCTAGTTTTTAGAGGGGAAAGCCCCATTTTTTTGAGGATCAGCTCAAATTTCTGCAGCTTCTTTTGCAAAGGAGAAAAGCCCCATTTTTTGAGGATCAGCTCAAAGTTGTTGAGCTTACTTTGCAAAGGGAAAAAAATCCTGTCTTATGGGGTTTAACTCACAGTTCTACAGCTTCAGGAAAGGGAGCCATTTCTACAGTTTCCAGACAGATAACCAGCCAGTCACATGTCGCTGGGGAAACAGCCTCCCTCTGCAAGGGGGCGGGGCTGGAATCTCTCTACCTTATCTCTCTCCCCAATAGTTTTCTGAGCAGCTGCTCAGTGGGCTTCCTTTCAACACCCCCTTCTCTCTCTTTTTTTAAAAAAAGCATGATCTGCTTTTGCCCCTGGGCAGTTCAGCTCCAGGGACCACACATTCGCTTCATAAGATGCACAGGCATTTCCCCTTACTTTTTAGGAGGAAAATAGTGTGTCTTATGGAGCGAAAAATACAGTAAATCAGGCATTACAAGTTCACTTTGTTTTGGGTAGTTCAAAAGTTTTTGTGGCACTTTGCAAGTAATTGTCTCTTTCTCACAAATTTGATAAATGATGTACAATTATTTCTGAAACAACTGTGTGAATATTTGTCGCCAACGTGCTGTATGAGTTGCACTATCTTTATCAACAGCACAGGTTGCATTTTTCTAGCTTTTCCTTTTTAGGCAAATGCAAAAATCTCCTGGGTCAGCACAACATTCTGCACGGCACAGAGAAGAATGGAGCAACATCTAAACTCTCTGCCCCTTCCTGCCACCTTCACATTTTGGCGTGCTTTTATTCTTCTTTAGGGTGGGCTTAATTCCTTGATTTCCTTTAAAAAAAAAATTATTCACATGTCTGCTTACAGAGATGTGGGGGTGAGGCAGGGGGAGAAACCGATGGGGGGGGAAATATTCTAGTGTTACCAAGTTTTCATTTCGATCGATCTGTTTCTGCTCCTTCATCTGCTTGTTTTGCCTGCACAGTACTAAACGTGGCTTCATGCTAATAAACGTGTCAAGATGCTAATGTGCTTTTTGGAATGGTGCCTATGAAACAAGTTTGTCACAATAAAGACTTCACAGGAAGGATGCCCAACCCTTCTCCTTTGTTTAGTTGTTTAGTCGTGTCCGCCTCTTCGTGACCCCATAGACCAGAGCACGCCAGGCACTCCTGTCTTCCACTGCCTCCCGCAGTTTGGTCAGACTCATGTTGGTAGCATCGAGAACACTGTCCCGCCATCTCGTCCTCTGTCGTCCCCTTCTCCTTGTGCCCTCCATCTTTCCCAACATCAGGGTCTTTTCCAGGGAGTCTTCTCTTCTCATGAGGCGGCCAAAGTATTGGAGCGTCAGCTTCAGGATCTGTCCTTCCAGTGAGCACTCAGGGTTGATTTCCTTCAGAATGGAGAGGTTTGATCTTCTTGCAGTCCATGGGACTCTCAAGAGTCTCCTCCAGCACCAGAATTCAAAAGCATCAATTCTTCGGTGATCAGCCTTCTTTATGGTCCAGCTCTCACTTCATACATTACTACTGGGAAGACCACAGCTTTAACCATACAGCATATTTTCAACCCAAAAAAGCAGCGACAATTTGTTGTTGACAAAGGACAGCTGGATATAGAAAGGGCCCCATTACCTTCAGTAGCTTAGTGCCTCATCAAACCTTAATCCGACCCTGAGTCAAAATCAACTATCATTGTGATTCACAGTGATATAAAATAAAATAATAATAATAATAATAATAATAATAATAATAATAATTTATTATTTATACCCCGCCCATCTGGCTGGGTTTCCCCAGCCACTCTGGGCAGCTTCCAACAGAATATTAAAATACAATAATCTATTAAACATTAAAAGCTTCCCTAAACAGGGCTGCCTTCAGATGTCTTCTAAAAGTCTGGTAGTTGTTTTTCTCTTTGACATCTGGTGGGAGGGCGTTCCACAGGGCGGGTGCCACCACCGAGAAGGCCCTCTGCCTGGTTCCCTGTAACCTGGCTTCTCGCAGGGAGGGAACCACGAGAAGGCCCTAGCAGCTGGACTTCAGTGTCCGGCCAGAACGATGGGGGTGGAGATGCTCCTTCAGGTATACTGGGCCTTTGAGGCCGTTTAGGGATTTAAAGGTTAGCACCAACACTTTGAATTGTGCTTGGAAACGTACTGGGAACCAATGTAGGTCACTTATTCTCAAAACGCACACTATAATGAAAAAGACAGTGATCTGATCACTTGCATGACTTCACCATGTGATTCTGGGTAACTTTTAAAGCCTCTATAAAGTTTATTAAACTGTAAGTACTGACTTGTGTAACTGTTATGCATTCCTAACCTCATATGCCATGTATTTAACTACTAAGCAGCTGGGACTAGATAATACAATCTGCCTGCTTTTTATGTGTGACTCTCCTATAGTCCCCGCGCCTCCTTTTTATGGAATCGGTGCCATCATTTAACCAGGCCAGCACAGTAACAAAACAAAGCAGCGAACCCAACAATTAAGGAAACCCTCAGCCACCTCCCAGGAACAAAACTTAATTTTAGGGTTCAGCCTTCTGTTTTCAAGGCAGAAAATCTAATTAGTGCGTCCCTTCCAGCGGTCAAAGTGTAACTCTGTTTTTATAGAGCATCACTCAAATAATTGACCAATTGCCGCCTTCTAAGGGTTCCAGAATTCGTCACCTCTGGTGACCAACCTCTCGTTTCTTCTGCTCCTGATGTTCGAGGCGGTTGAATCCTGACAAGACAGAAGCACTGTTTTGGGGGGACAGGAGGCGGGCAGGTGTGAGGGAATCACTGGTCCTGAATGGGGTAACTGTGCCCCTGAAGGACCAGTGCACAGCCTGGGAGTCATTTTGGACTCACAGCTGTCCATGGAGGCGCAGGTCAATTCTGTGTCCAGGGCAGCTGTCTACCAGCTCCATCTGGTACACAGGATGAGACCCTTCCTGCCCGCAGACTGTCTCACCAGAGTGGTGCATGCTCTGGTCATCTCCTGCTTGCACTACTGCAATGCGCTCTACGTGGGGCTACCTTTGAAGGTGACCCGGAAACTGCAACTAATCCAGAATGTGGCAGCTAGACTGGTGACAGGGAGCGGCTGCTGAGACCACATAACACCGGTCTTGAAAGACCTTCATTGGCTCCCAGGACGTTTCCAATTCAAAGTGTTGGTGCTGACCTTGAAAGCCCTAAATGGCCTCGGCGCAGTTTTCCCAGCCACTCTGGGCAGCTCCCAACAGAATTAATGATAATAATAATAAAAAAGCAATAAAACATCAAACATTAAAAACTTCCCTAAACAGGGCGGCCTTCAGATGTCTTCTAAACGTCAGATAGTTGTTTATTTCCTTGACATCTGACGGGAGGGCTTTCCACAGGGCGGGCGCCACTACTGAGAAGGCCCTCTGCCTGGTTCCCTGTAATCTTGCAGGGAGGGAACCGCCAGAAGGCCCTCGGAGCTGGACCTCAGTGTCTGGGCTAAACGATGGAGGTGGAGACGCTCCTTCAGGTCTACTGGGCCGAGGCTGTCACTGCTTCTAACTCTCTGCAGGCAACCCACAATTTGCACGGGGTGGGGGGGCATTCTGAGTCACTGCACACTTGCGTGAAATCGCATGAAATTGAAACACCCCGTTCTGCCCTTTTAGGGACGTCTTTTATGACATGTCCAGGTCACTTCTGGGTTTGGCGATTGTGCACAGATCAGTTGCACCTAAAGCGGGGGAAGCCTGTACTCTAAACTCTGGCTTTATCTGTTGAGGGAGGGGCCCCACCCATTTTCTATCTAGCGCAGAATCCTTTTGATCCTTTGTTCTCTTAATGGCCCATCACCCGGCACTTGGCCAAATGTTAGCCCCTTGTTCGATCCAGGAAGGAATTAGAGTTGCCTGGCGCATATCTTAACACTCCAGACTTTGATTGAATTCTAACACTTGCTGAATCCAGGGATTTTAGGAGTCCAGCACGCACAAACTAAAAAAAATTTTTTACCGGAGGTTGAACATTATGTTAAACAGAAGATCCTTTACCCCATTTTTATACTATCTTGTGCTTTAAAAAATGTTGCATGAATCCTGAATCCTGTTCAAGGAGGGAAGAGGGTCAGTTTATATTCATTCAATCAATATTATTTTTGTAACACAGTTTGGGAGGGGAATTTTAAAAAGCGATGTGTTGATTAAAATAAGTAAGTAGCTTAGATAAGAAGAGATATTGAGGTTAATCAATTAAAATGTTTTCAATGATGTCAAGAAAAGAAATTACAAAAGATGATATACAAGGAACGCAGGAAGGGAGGACGGGAGGAAGTCAACTTATAATGATATAAAGGATTAATAGGTTAAAAGGAATTATGTATGTTTTTATGTGTATTATTGTTTCTGTTTTCTTTTCTGTTTGTTTATTATTGTTTGTACTTTAAGTGTATTACTTTGTTAAAACCAATAAAAAAAATTGGAAAATAAAAATAAGTAAGTAGAAGAATTAGAAGAATATCATTTTTAAAGTAGTGGACATGGCCACTCAGATCCTTGCTGCGATGGCAGAGTTTTGGTTCCAGACTGGATTAGTGCTGCAGCTGATCTGGCAACATTGGGCATTATCCTGGCAACCCATCAGCCTGTGGAAATACATTCCACCACCAGCTGGTATCGCATGCTATGAACCCAGCCAATCAGATTAATATGTTTGCTTTCAAAAGTCTGCAAGAATTTCCCATGTCAAGATTGCAGAGCCAAAGATAATCCTTCGAGGTGGGGAGTCCTCTGGTGTTGTAATAATTTGTCACTGGTTAATTTTTTTAATCTTTCCTGCAGATAAAAGGAAGCCGGCTTGGCCTGCAGCCCCTGGTCTCGAACCCCAGATCTCCCAGCATCTGATAAAGCTCTGGCGAAGTGAAACGCCCCGCCCGCCTGCATTAACCTGCACCTGTCCCAGGTGAGCGCGTGTGGGAGTCAGGAGGGGCCGCCTGGTGGTTACTCCCAAATTCTCTCCCAGGCGTCAACCCTGCAAGGTGGGGCAGTGGGGGAACTGGCTGGGCTTCTCCTTTAAACAGCCACATTCTGGGCGGGAAGCAGGCGGAGGGAGGGGGAAAATAAAAACCTCGCTGACTTTCATCAAGATTTCTGGAAAAGTCCCGCAGCTGCAGCCCCCATGGCTACTACCTACAAAATCCGGGTTGCCACTGGCAACTACCTGTGTGCAGGGACCATGGATTCCATCTCCATCACCTTGGTGGGATCTCGAGGGCAGAGCCCCAAATCCCAGCTGGATAAATGCGGCAAAGACTTTTCGCCCGGAGAGGTGAGTGCTTTGGGTTTTCGGGAGCTCCTTTATACCGAGCCTCCCTGGCTCAGCATTGTCTACCCTGATTTCAGCAGGATTTTAGCTCAGTCCTAATTTTCATTTCATTTCAATTTTAATTCATATGCGCACTACCTTTCTATGTTACCATGCACAAGGTGGTTCACAGCAACAAAATATACAGCGAAGAACACACACCGGATCCGATACATAAGGTCGTAATAAAACCTAACTTTAAAATGGAACGACTTATATATAAAAAAGTAATATTTAATAACCTATTAGAATATAATAGTGCATGATAAAATTAACTCTCAAAACACCAGCAAGTAATAATGAAACAGATGCTCACTCTTAGCAATTACAATGAACTATGATCAATACAGGGACGCGGGTGGCGCTGTGGGTTAAACCACAGAGCCTAGGGCTTGCCGATCAGAAGGTTGGCGGTTCAAATCCCCGTGACGGGGTGAGCTCCCGTTGCTCGGTCCCTGCTCCTGCCAACCTACCAGTTCAAAAGCACATCAAAGTGCATGTAGATAAATACTTTCCGCTCCGGCGGGAAGGTAAACGGCGTTTCCGTGCGCTGCTCTGGTTCGCTAGAAGCTGCTTAGTCATGCTGGCCACATGACCCGGAAGCTGTACGCCGGCTCCCTCGGCCAATAATGCGAGATGAGCGCCGCAACCCCAGAGTCAGTCATGACTGGACCTAATGGTCAGGGGTCCCTTTACCTTTGCTATGATCAATACAAATGACTGCAAGGCACAATGCATAAAATGCCACAGTACATGCAAAACCATGTAAAAGGATCAAATTGAGAAACAAAGGCAACATACAAAATGATTATTTTTAAAAATCTATTAACTCCACTTCTCCCTTCCCAGCTGCTTCTGCTGTTCTGATAATAATAATAATAATAATAATAATAATAATAATATAAAATTAATAATATTATAAAATAATAATAATAATAATAATTATTATTATTATTATTATTTGTACCCCACCCATCTGGCCGGGTCTCCCCAGCCACTCTGGGCGGCTTCCAACAAATATCAAAATAAATTAAAATATCACAGAATAAAAACTTCCCTAAACAGGGCAGTTTTTAATCTGTGATATTTTAATGATAGCCTAGCGGTGGGCAAAAACTTCGTGAAGATGCAAGCGATGGAGTGAGCGGTGGAGGGATAAACTCAAAACTGATTTATTGTGTACAGAACACTTTTGGGTTTGGTTAACTCTCACGCTTACTGCTGGAATCCTTTAAGAAAGTCTTGTGTCCTTTTGCCGGAAGGGAAGGTGGTTGCGAAAACACCGCCTTCTTTGCGTTTCGCAGCCTCTTCCGGGCGCCCCGATGCCTTAAACTCTCCCCTTCTGCCTCTCAGGTGGGTGAATATGTGGTCCAAAGCGAGCAGGACTTGGGCCCCATCCTGTTGGTCCGGCTTCACAAGGAGAAGTACAGCATCTTCCCCCAGACAAACTGGAACTGCAGCTATGTTGAAGTGGCCGCCCCCCAGGGGGAGATAAACCGCTTCCCTTGCTACCAGTGGCTTCTGGGGTACCAGACCCTCGAGCTCAGAGAAGGGGCAGGTGAGAGACCTTGTCCGGCTTTCTGGTATTTCCACAGAGGGGAAAGAGCAACGCCTTTCTGGCTTGGCGTATCACATCCAAGATTCCCCACCCGATTAGCATTCCTCATGGCCAAAGGCTCTGTGCTGCCGCAGCCACCCACTCCACGAAGGATATGGATATATATATATATAATTCATAGTAATTATGATTATTCTTGACTTGCTCTTTAGCCAAAAAGACTCCAGGTGCAGCTTACGAGGTCTGTGGCAAGGTAGTATCTGCCCTGAGGCTGGCAATCTGAAAGTCATGACACAAAAGGAAAAAGCGATGGGGAGGGAAGAGGAAGGGAAGCAAGCTCAGGCTTGTCCTTATTAGAACAAGCTGGGCTGGAAATAGTTCGGGGAAAGTGGTTGGGCGGCTGCTGTTTTTGATGATGCTTGGGAGTGGGCCATGGGGAGTTGGGCTCCCAGGAGAGGCAACGGCCTCAAAGGCCCAGTATACCTGAAGGGGCGTCTCCACCCCCATCGTCCAGCCCGGACACCGAGGTCCAGCTCCGAGGGCCTTCTGGCGGTTCCCTCCCTGCGAGAAGTGAGATTACAGGGAACCAGGCAGAGGGCCTTCTCGGTGGTGGCGCCCGCCCTGTGGAACTCCCTCCCGTCAGATGTCAAGGAAATAAAACAACGATCTGACTTTTAGAAGACATCTGAAGGCAACCCTGTTTAGGGAAGTTTTTAATGTTTGATGCTTTATTGTGTTTTTAATATTCTGTTGGAAGCTGCCCAGAGTGGCTGGGGAAACCCAGCCAGATGGGCGGGGTATAAATAATAAATTATTATTATTATTATTATTATTAATTTATATATTATATATTTATTTATTTATATATTATTATTTTAATTGATCGTTTTTGTGTTTATGTTTTATTGTGATTTTGATTGTGTGAGCCGCCCTGAGCCCGGCTTTGCCGGGGAGGGCGGGGTACAAATAAAAATTATTATTATTATTATTATTATGGATTTGCCCTATGCTGTGCAACAAGGGTAGCCAACGAGGTGCCCTGCAGATGTTGCTGGACGACAACTCCCAGCGTCCCTGAGCATTGGCCAATTCTGGCTGGACCAGATGTTGTGGGACTCTTCCCATTAGACCCGGCCAGCATGACCAATGGTCAGAGCTGATGCTCTGCAGCGTTTGGAGGACCAGAGGTTTCACGTCCCTGCCTTAAGTCTAGGTGTACCAACCTGTGAGGAAAGGTTGCAGCGCTTGGGGCCTTTTAGATTAGAGAAAAAGTTGAGTAAGAGGTGAAAGGGCAGAAGCTTATACAATTTTACATGGTGTAGTAGAAGGGGACAGAGAAATGTTTTGTCCCTCTCTTTTATTGATTTTTTAAATAAAAATTATCATAAACATATGCACAAACACCCTGGGATAGCTCGCTTGGTAGAGCATGAGACTCTTAATCTCAGGGTTGTGGGTTCGAGTCCCATGTTGGGCAAAAGGATCCCTGCATTGCAGGGGGTTGGACTAGATGACCCCTGGGGGTCCCTTCCAATGTTACGATTCTATGATTCTATGAAACTAACACATAACCACACAAGCAATAACAGAACCGCACACAGAGTATGTTCAGTATTTTTTTAAAAGCAAATTATAGAGATGCAGTTACATACAGGCAAGTTTTTAAGATGAGCCTAAATAGTCAGACCACAACAAGGAGAGAGTCATGGGAGGGGTGCTTATATGACTCCCTGTTTATAGAATTTAAAAAATGGAAACGGGTCTGAGCCAAAACGGTCCAATTTGGTTTCGTCCCAGTCTGTATGCATTCAGATAAAGCCATCTCCCATACATTAGTAAACCATTCCTCCAGCGTGGGATAAAATCACAGATTTTGGAAGGGACCCCAAAAGCCATCTAGTCCAACCCGCTACAATGCAGGAATCTCAACTAAAGCATTTTAACCTCTGCTTAAAAACCTCCACAGGAAGGAGAGCCCACAACCTCTTGAGCAGTGCTATTTTTCCAGAAAAATAGGTTCCTGGAACTCACCCTGAACGCCTCCCTTGTTCTCTTATAATGGCAATATCTCCCACCTGAGAGGTGCCCGAACTTACCCTGTTTCCCCTATTTTAAGACGTAGTCCTAAAATAAGCCATAGCAGGATTTTTTCGCATTTGCGAAATATAAGCCGTACCCTGAAAATAAGCCATAGTGATAGGCGCAGTTCTGGAGGGCGCCAAGGAAAAGGCGGGGCTGGGCGTCCAGTCCCGCCACCAAAACCAGTCAGCCCCAGAAGCAGCGCTCAGGAACTCTGCAGAGCAGGGCGCACAGGAAGGGGCAGCGGGCGCGACAAAGGCACTCCGAAGGTCTCTTCGCTCGCGCCCAACTCTGCTCGACGCAGAGTGCACGGGGCGGCCACCGTGGCGGAGAGGGAAGGCGGCATGGGCTTTCCCTGCTCACCGCCACGACGAAATCCCCCAAGCGTCGCCCAAGAGGCCCCTTGGAAAACAAGGCTTCTTTTGAGTTTTGAGGAGGGAAGGCGGCGGAGGAGGAGCAGGAGAGAGCGCCCAGCAAAAGCGGGTCTCTGTGGTGCCCGTTTCCTCAAAGCTCAGCTTGGATCCTCCCCCCGCTGCCAGCAAGCAAACAACGAGCTCCGCGCCCGTCCCGTCCTTCGCAGCCCCAGAACTCGAGCGTGGCCTTGCCAAGGCGTGCTTACGTAATAAAAATAAGACATCCCCTCAAAATAAGCCATAGTGCGTTTTCTTGAGGGAAAAAATATATATAAGACGGTGTCTTAAAATAGGGGAAACACAGTAGTCCTGACTGGAAAAAAAGCTCTGCTCCCAAGAGAGTCCGCTCCCCTGTCGAACAGCTCTTGCTGTCAGAAAGTGATTCCCTGATGTCGAGTCGGAATCTCCTTTCTTGAAGCCGTGGGTTCGAGTCCTACCCTCCGAAGCAGGAGAAAACAAGCTTGCTCCATCTCCCACATGCCGGCCCTTGCGATATTTGAATGCTGAGCTAGATCCTGATCCAGCAGCCGGCGCTTCTTATGCTATTATTCTGCTCCTTGTGGGCACATTGTTCTGCGCGTGCCGCAGCCACGGGGCAGACAGAAATCCAGAGGAGATTTTCCTGCCGTGATCGAGAAAGATCTCTGGTTCTACAAAGACAGGGCTGTGGCCCCAAAGCTGGCCCTGGGTTCAGAGGGATGGAGCCAGAAAGCCCCGTCCTGCGATCTTTCCTCCCCTCAAAAAAATATCTTTCCATCCCACCCGCCTCTAGCCAAAACCGTTTGCATGGACGAGGAGAACAAGCTGCTCTTACAACATCGGAGAGATGAGCTGCGAGCGAAGCAAGAGGCCTACAGGTGAGCAGATTCTGTGGCTAGCTCACCTGAACGGGCCAGGAGTCGGTTGCAGGGACGAGCCAATCTGTCAACATTGGGTTCTCTCAGGGGCGTAGGAAGTGGGGGAGCGGGGGGGGCGGGCCGCCCCAGGTTCCACCATGGAGGGGGTGACAAATTATAATAATCTTTAATACGGTCAAAGGGACCCAGGTGGCGCTGTGGGTTAAACCACAGAGCCTAGGGCTTGCTGATCAGAAGGTCGGCGGTTCGAATCCCCGTGACAGGGTGAGCTCCCGTTGCTCGGTCCCAGCTCCAGCTCACCTAGCAGTTCGAAAGCACGTCAAAGTGCAAGTAGATAAATAGGAACCGCTCTTGCGGGAAGGTAAACGGCGTTTCCGTGCACTGCTCTGGTTCGCCAGAAGCGGCTCAGTCCTGCTGGCCACATGACCTGGAAGCTGTACGCCGGCTCTCGGCCAATAAAGCGAGATGAGCACCGCAACCCCAGAGTCGGACACGACTGGACCTAATGGTCAGGGGTCCCTTTACCTTTAATACGGTCAAAGACCAGCAAGAAAATTATACAATCCAATTAATGGAATTGGTATTTACTTACTAAAATTACAATTTAAAATATGCAGATTTTAAATTTTTTTATAGATGGGTCTTAGCCACATATCGACATTCCTATGGTAGTTCAACTAGGATATCAGTCACTGGTATTTGCTGCCATCACTGTTCGTCTTACTCTTCTCGCTATATAGCAAAATTTTGCAACAGTCCTGGTGGTCTGGTGACAAATTATCAAGGAACAATTACTGCCCTACTAAAGGTAAAGGTCATGTCTGACTCTGGGGTTGCGGCGCTCATCTGGCTTTATTGGCCAAGAGAGCCGGCGTACAGCTTCCGGGTCATGTGGCCAGCATGACTAAGCCGCTTCTGGCGAACCAGAGCAGGGCACAGAAATGCTGTTTACCTTCCCGCCGGAGCGGTACCTATTGATCTACTTGCACTTTGACGTGCTTTTGAACTGCTAGGTGGGCAGGAGCAGGGACCGAGCAACGGGAGCTCACCCCGTCACAGGGATTCGAACCGCCGACCTTTTGATCAGCAAGCCCTAGTCTCTCTGGTTTAACCCACAGCGCCACCTGGGTCCCTCCTACTGCCCTACTAGGGTGGTTCATAAAAAACTAAAAAAAAAAAAAAAAAATGCCTGCTCCAAAGGTCTTACTACACTAGGGATTATATAGCTATATATGAAATTTCATGCATATCAGTTAATATCTTGACCCTCCACCACGAAAATAGCTGTTTACTTGGCTGTTTTCCTATGTCGTGAAGGCTGAAATTCCAATTCAGTGGAGCCCTTACTGTTCCCAACCCTAACCCTGCAGAAAGCCGTCTAATTAGACTTTAATTTGATTTTGACATGTTTTTAGGAGGTAATTTAATTATTGTTACATTACATAACATCAATGTTATGTATCTGATGTTAGCCGCCCTGAGCCCAACTTCGGCCGGGGAGGGCGGGATATAAATAAAAGTTTATTTTTACTTATTATTATTCCTTTGTCAGAAAATATGAAATAACGTAAAACCATTTTTGCAGGCAAAAATAAAAATAAAAATAAATGTGTGGGGGGGGGGCGGGGACAAGAAATTTCCCGCACCGGGTACCACCTGACCTTCCTACGCCTCTGGGATCTCTCAGGGCAGAGCCACATTGTACAACTTAAAGCACATTTCACGCATGACTTCTCCCAGTGCCAGTGTGGTGTAGTGGTTAAGAGCGGTGGACTCGTAATCTGGCGAATCGGGTTTGATTCCCCGCTCCTCCACATGCAGCTGCTGGGTGACCTTGGGCTAGTCCCACTTCTCTGAAGTCTCTCAGCCCCACTCACCTCACAGAGTGTTTGTTGTGGGGCAGGAAGGGAAAGGAGAATGTGAGCCGCTTTGAGACTCCTTCGGGTAGTGATCAAGCGGGATATCAAATCCAAACTCTTCTTCTTCTTCTTCAAAGAACGCATGCAGAATTTAGGTTCCCGAGAATCTCGGCAACTTCCTAGTCCTTATGGTTGGTGTAATATGCTTGGATGTGCGAAATCTCAGGAGCCGAATATGATTTCAGGGCGCTCTTGGCACCATACATTTAAAGCACTTACTGCAAAGGAAACTGGGAGCTGTCCTTCGGCAAGGGTGCTGGGAACTGTAGCTCAGTGAGGGGGAACTGCAGTTCCCAGGGTTCTTTGGGAGAAGTTGTGTGCATTGAATGTATGTTGTTGCTCTCCCCAGAGTTTCTCGCTTTCCCAGTCTTTAGTTCAGTTTCCCACATTTCCAAATCGCTTTGAGGGGCTAATTTCTACGTCCCTGTGAAAATTTAGCAATATTTTCCTGCAAAATTCCCTATACTCATTTTTAAAGCAGTTTTGAGTCATGCACACCTTTCAGCAAGCAATTTTCATCAAATATAATGCACATTTGTATTTTTGCTGGTATGTTAATTTGTATGCAGTTTCCCCCCATTTATGGATTTCCGCAAACATTTATGCTTGTTTGTTGGTGCAGATATAAAGAATATCAACCGGGCTGGCCCCAATGCCTAGATGTTGACTGCGTTGACAATTTGCATCCAAACGATCAGTATTCCTGCAGCCGATACAGTGCCTTCCGGGTGCAAATGGTGGCTTCGTAAGTATCTGTTGGGACCTGGGCGGCAGAGGCGGGAGCTGGAGGAGGGATGCGTTCCCCAGGATCTGAACTTGTGCAAAAATTCTGGTTCAACCCTTTTGCCCATAGCAAATTTCATTGGATTTTAAATGTTCTGACAAGGGAACGACTGTGGATTGGCAAGGATGTACCTGTGTGTGGAATGAGCAGTGGCAGTATTGAATCCTGACAGGTTGAATCCTGACAAGACAGAAGTACTGTTTTGGGGGGACAGGGGGCGGGCGGGTGTGGGGGACTCCCTGGTCCTGAACGGGGTAACTGTGCCCCTGAAGGATCAGGTGCGCAGCCTGGGAGTCATTTTGGACTCACAGCTGTCCATGGAGGCGCAGGTTAATTCTGTGTCCAGGGCGGCTGTCTACCAGCTCCATCTGGTGCGCAGGATGAGACGCTCCCTGCCCGCAGACTGTCTTGCCAGAGTGGTGCATGCTCTAGTTATCTCCCGCTTGGACTACTGCAATGCGCTCTACGTGGGGCTACCTTTGAAGGTGACCCGGAAACTGCAATTAATCCAGAATGCGACAGCTAGACTGGTGACTGGGAGTGGCCGCCGGGACCACGAAACACAGGTCCTGAGAGAACTACATTGGCTCCCAGGACGTTTCCGAGCACAATTCAAAGTGTTGGTGCTGACCTTGAAAGCCCTAAACGGCCTCGGTCCTGTATCCCTGAAGGAGAGTCTCCACCCCCACCGTTCAGCCCGGACACTGAGGTCCAGCTCCAAGGGCCTTCTGGCGGTTCCCTCACTGCGAGAAGCAAAGCTACAGGGAACCAGGCGGAGGGCCTTCTCGGTGGCGGTGCCTGCCCTGTGGAACGCCCTCCCAGCAGAGGTCAAAGCGATAAACAACTACCTGACATTTAGAAAATACCTGAAGGCAGCCCTGTTTAGGGAAATTTTTTATCTGTGATATTTTAATGTATTTTGATATTTGTTGGAAGCCGCCCAGAGTGGCTGGGGAGACCCGGCCAGATGGGCGGGGTACAAATAATAAATTATTATTATTGTTATTATTATTAGTATAAAATTCCCAGCCTTTTTGCCATTAAGGCTTGTAGAGCAGGCAGGAACTCAACAGGTGAAGTTCCTCCCTACTATGCTGTGGGAAATATCTATGCTATAGCTGTTTTCATTTCTGCCAGTCATAGATTGAGGGTGGGGGGGAGAAGCAAGGGGGGCTTTGGAGACCCAGTTTCCCCCACTCTTCAATATGTTTTATTTTCCTTTCTGAATGCCAGAGAAGTTGAGTTGAAACTGAAGGGTTTGCTGGATTGTAAGGATTCTTGGCGGAAGCTGGATGATGTGCGAAGGGCCTTTTGGTTTTATCGATCCCCTGTTTCAGGTCAGTATCTTCATCCAGAAGGGACGCGGGTGGCGCTGTGGTGTAAACTACTGAGCCTAGGGCTTGCCGATCAGAAGGTCGGCAGTTCAAATCCCCGCGACGGGGTGAGCTCCCGTTGCTCAGTCCCTGCTCCTGCCAACATAGCAGTTCGAAAGCACGTCCAAGTGCAAGTAGATAAATAGGTACCGCTCTGGCGGTACATGATCTACCTGGCCCGGGCCTCTGCCTGGCTCTGCAAGGGCCTGATTCTGTGTCCAGGGCAGTTGTCTACCAGCTTCAGCGGGAAGGTAGACGGCATTTCCGTGAGCTGCTCTGGTTTCACCAGTTTAGTCCTGCTGGCCACATGGTTTAGTCACAGTTTAGTCCTGCTGGCCACATGACCTGGAAAAACTGTCTGTGGACAAACATCGGCTCCTTCAGCCTAAGCAAGATGAACGAGAATGGGAAACCTACCGTATTCTTTGCTCCATAAGACACACTTTTTTCCTCCTAAAAAGTAAGGGGAAATGTCTGTGCGTCTTATGGAGCGAATGTGTGGTCCCTGGAGCTGAACTGCCCAGGGGCAAAAGCAGATCGTGCTTTTTAAAAAAAGAGAGAGAGAGAAGGGGGTGTTGAAAGGAAGCCGGCTGAGCAGCAGCTAAGCAAAGGATCGGGGAGAGAGATAAGGGAGAGAGATTCCAGCCCCGCCCCCTTGCAGAGGGAGCCTGTTTCCCCAGCAACATGTGACTGGCTGATTAGATTATCTGTCTGGAAACTGTAGAAATGGCTCCCTTTACTGAAGCTGCAGAACTGTGAGTTAAACCCCATAAAACAGGGTTTTTTCCCTTTGCAAAGTAAGCTCAACAACTTTGAGCTGATCCTCAAAAAATGGGGCTTTTCTCCTTTGCAAAAGAAGCTGCAGAAATTTGAGCTGATCCTCAAAAAAATGGGGCTTTCCCCCTCTAAAAGCTAGGTGCGTCCTATGGTCAGGTGCGCCTTATAGAGTGAAAAATACGGTAATTGGCAGCCAGTGCAAATGGGCCAGGATTGACGTTATCTGCGCAAACCATCTTGCCCTGGCGAGCAACCTGACTGCCGAATTCTGCACCAACTGAAGTTTCCAAACCGCCTTCAGAGGCAGCCCCACATATAACGAGTTGTAATAATCTAACCCCAAAGAATTCTGGGAGCTGTAGTTTGTTAAAGATGCTGAGAGTTGTCAACAGACCCCTATTCCCCTCTCAGAGGGGTAAAATTCCCAAAGTTCCCTGTGAAAAGGGATTGATAGTTAAACCACTCTGGTAATGGCGTGACTATGACCGTAAAAATCGCATTCAGCTCCTGAGATTTCACAATTCCAGCATGTTTTCCCAGCACTAAAGACAGCAAGTTCCTCTGGCTGAGATTCCCAGGAGCCTAAATTCTGCACCTCCTACCACAGTCTAAGCCAGGGGTAGGCAAACTAAGCCCCGGGGGCCGGTTGCGGCCCAATCGCCTTCTCATTCTGGCCTGCGGATGGTCCAGGAATCAGCATGTTTTTACACGAGTAGAATGTGCCTTTTATTTAAAACTAGTATATTAAGCCCGTAAAATTACGGGCTCTAGAAGATTTTTGCTGCCTGTCCATGCTGCTTTAAAGCAGCACGGACGGGCATCCTCAGGAGCCGGCGCTCCCTCGGCGGATCGCTCAGTCACCGCTGAGCGATCTGCCGAGGGAGCGCCGCTCCCGCCGAGGGAGTGGGGGCTCCTGGAGCTGCCTGTCCGTGCTGCTTGAAAGCAGCACGGACGGGCAGCCTAAGGAGCCGACGCTCCCTCGGCCGGTCACTCAGTGACCGCGGGAGCAGGAGCGCCGGGCGGGATGCATCCCGCTCGGCGCTGCAGCTCCCGACGAGGGAGTGGGGGCTCCTGGAGCTGCCTGTCCGTGCTGCTTGAAAGCAGCACGGACGGGCAGCCTAAGGAGCCGACGCTCCCTCGGCCGGTCGCTCACTGACCGCGGGAGCAGGAGCGCCGGGCGGGATGCATCCCGCTCGGCGCTGCAGCTCCCGGCGAGGGAGTGGCGGCTCCTGGAGCTGCGTGTCCGTGCTGCTTGAAAGCAGCATAATCTTGCTATATAATAATCTTGCTGTGTCCTGGACACAGCAAGATTATTATATAGGATGCATCTCTGGGTTATTTGTGGGGCCTGACTGGTGTTTTTACATGAGTAGAATGTGTGCTTTTATTTAAAACTAGTGGACATTAAGCCCGTTAAATTAACGGGCGCTAGAACATATGTGGTCACGTATTCCCACGTGCAAAAAACGCTGCATCCCCCTCCCCAAACACATTAACCCTTTTCCCTCCCCAGCCTCCTCTCCCTCCCCATTAACCCTTCCCCTCCCCAGCCTCCTCTCCCTCTCACACCCCCGCCAACCTCCAGATCTTGGCAGAAGTGTTGGAAGTGTTTCTGTGAGGTTGGGTTGGTGTTTTTTTAATTCTTCTTCTCCCCCTCTCCAGTTCTCCCCTCCTTTATCAATGTGATTGGGGTGAGGGGGGGGGAGAGAAAGAGAGCAAAAGGAAGGCTCCTCGCCGGGAGCCCAGCTCGCCCTGCACCGTTAGATCCGCTACCTGCCTGCCTGCCTCCCTCCCTGCCTCGTGCTCTCCCTCCCCGCTGCCGCTGCCGCGGTGCCTCCTCCACTCGAGCTTCCTTCACCGGCGAGGATCAGCCCTCGCCGGCCTCCGAGGAGAAGGGGTGCCCCCGCCGGCCCTGCTCCCCAAACTTTTTTTTGGGGGGGGGGACTTTGCTATTGCGGAGGGAGGGGGTCACTTCCCCTCCTCTCTCCTCCCCTCAGCCTCCCCTGCGCGGCGCTTCCCCCGCCCCCGCAGCCTCCCACCTCCAGTCTTCGCGATCCCCCCCATAGTTTGTTGTTGTTGTTTTGGGATGGTGGGGGTGGATGGTGCGCTAAGGCTCATAGTTTTGAGGGGAAAGGGAGGTGGGGGGGGGAGAGGAGAGAGATCCAGAGAGAACAGCGGCAGGAGGAGCAGCAGCAGCAAGCCGCTCAGCTCATCCTCCCCAGCTCCGTGCGAGGCGGCGGCACTGACCCAACTGACGACGTGCGTGCGCCGCCGCTGCCTCTCGGACACGCCCCCCTCTCCGCCCGCTCCAATCCCTGCGTCCGTGTGGGACATGCGCAGTAGCGCAATTCCACTGACACACGGACTGGACGCAGGGACACAGGGACTTTATTATATAGGATGCATCTCTGGGTTATTTGTGGGACATAGGAATTCGTTCATCCCCCCCCCCAAAAAATATAGTCCGGCCCCCCACAAGGTCTGAGGGACAGTGCACCGACCCCTTGCTGGAAAAGTTTGCTGACCCCTGGTCTAAGCTTTTTTCTGTAGCCACACAAAATCCTGCCATACATGCAGACCTATTGGACCCACTTTATGGATGGGAGGAACTGAGGACTGAAGGACTTTTGCGGTTCGTCCCATCTGCCCCCACCTCTGAATAAAGGCCTGCCCCTCTCCTAGCACACCCACCAAAGGAAATCTGCCCTCTCTGATACCTTACCAAGGACATCTCTGCGTCCCCAGAATACGTCAGCACGCACTGGGACGAAGATGCTTTCTTTGGGTACCAATACCTCAACGGAGTGAATCCTGTCGTCATCCGGCGCTGCACCGAGATTCCAGACAATTTCCCCGTCACGCATGAGATGGTGGCCAAATCCTTGGAGAAGCACACCACCCTGGGGGAGGAGCTGAAGGTAAGAAGACAGCCCCCCCCTCACACCTCCCGAACGCAGCCTCACAAAGTGTCTCCATCCTCAGATCAGGGATGCCCTTCGCTCTATCCTCTCACTTGGTTCATTTTTTTGTGAATTGTTGAGCCCACCCTGCTTTTGCTGCTCGTTCTCTTTCGCAATTTTAATGCTCTTTTGTAAGATTCCATAATTGTCATTTAAAGCTTTGGGTGTTTGCATTGTCTCCAATAATATCACCTAGTTTTACTACAGACTTGCGGTGTATGAGTCAATGGAAAGGAGATACAATTTATATTTATTAGACAGGCAGCTAGATAGATCCCACTTTTCTTTTCTTTTCAAAATAATTATTATTAACTAGTAGACATGTAGCCCGTTAAATTAACGGGCGCTAGAACAGACTTGTTCCAGGAAGGGAGACACAACACACGTTACACATGCAACCGGTATATCCCGCTGCAGCCAAATCTGGGTGGGAAAAGTCCGTCCCTCCTCCTCCCCGCGCGCTTCCAGCCTCCACCCCTCCCTCGGCAGAGGGAACCCCGTAAACAAAAACGGAGCGAGCGAGCGGCGGTGGCCCCTCCGCAACCCGCACCCCTCTCACCCCCAAATCCCTGTCGCGGCGGCGGCGGCGGCGCCATCCCCCTTCCCTAGACACTCCCGAGGAAGTGTCAAAAAACCCGGGCCGGCTCCCCAGTGGCGGGGCAGCAGGAAGCTGCAGAACCACCACCACCCCCCCTCCCCGCCTGTCTCCGCCCGCCAAGCCGTGCGGGGCTGCGAAATGCCCTCCTCATTTCCACCACCGCCGCTCCAGCCTCCACCTCCTCCCTTTGCACAGCCTCTGCGTTCCAAGTCCCAACGGCTGTCCGTGGGGCACATGCGCAGTAGTGCAAACCCACGGACACAGGGACAGGGACGCAGAGACACTTGCACTTTATTAGTGTGGATTTTCCATTTAAACATATATAATCACATCATTATTTCCACTTTACCTCTTTAGAGCCTATCGACTTCCTCCCCTCTCACCTCTTGGCTTTCAAAGTCAACCTTTATATCACAGCATTTTATACGTTTTCCATTTCTAATAAGACTCATCACAAAATACATCCAAGTTTAAATAAACATATAAAGGTAAAAAAAATCTCATTTACAAATCTTCAGATAACCCTACTAGTGTTGTTAATTGCCTAGAATGTTCTTTCAAATATCGTATAAATTTACTCCAGTCCTTTTGGAATACTTGATTGTGCTGGTTTCGGATTTTCCCAGTCAGCTTCGCCAATTCTGCATATCCCATCGTCTTCATCTGCCCCTCTTCTATCACTGGTATTTCTTGTTGCTTCCATTTTTGGGCTAAAAGAGTCCTTGCCGCTGTTGTTGCGTACATGAACAGCCTTTTATCTTTTCTTGGTATCTCTTCCCCTACTATACCCAGTAAAAAGGCTTCTGGTTTTTTTAACAGACGTTAAAAGTTGGAGGATGGATGGCGGCTAACAGATTGAGGTTGAATCCTGACAAGACAGAATTACTGGTTTTGGGGGACAGGAGGCAGGCAGGTGTAGAGGACTCCCTGGTCCTGAATGGGGTAACTGTGCCCCTGAAGGACCAGTGTGCAGCCTGGGAGTCATTTTGGACTCATAGCTGTCCGTCCATGGAGGCGCAGATCAGTTCTGTGTACAGGGCAGCTGTCTACCAGCTCCATCTGGTACGCAGGATGAGACCCTCCCTGCCCGCAGACTGTCTTACCAGAGTGGTGCATGCTCTAGTTATCTCCTGCTTGGACTACTGCAATGTGATCTATGTGGGGCTACCTTTGAAGGTGACCCAGAAACTACAACTAATCCAGAATGCAGCAGCTAGACTGGTGGCCCCCGGGACCACATAACACCGGTCCTGAGAGAACTACATTGGCTCCCAGTACGTTTCCGAGCACAATTCAAAGTGTTGGTGCTGACCTTGAAAGCCCTAAACGGCCTCAAAGGCCCAGTATACCTGAAGGAGCGTCTCCACCCCCATCATTCTGCCCGGACACTGAGGTGCAGCGCTGAGGGACTTCTGGCGGTTCCCTCCCTGCGAGAAGCCAAGTTACAGGGAACTAGGCAGAGGGCCTTCTCGGTGGTGGCGCCCGCCCTGTGGAACGCCCTCCCACCAGATGTCAAAGAGAAAAACAACTACCAGACTTTTCGAAGACATCTGAAGGCAGCCCTGTTTAGGGAGGCTTTTAATGTTTAATAGATTACGGCATTTTTATGTTCTGTTGGAAACCGCCCAGAGTGGCTGGGGAAACCCAGCCAGATGGGCGGGGTATAAATAATAAATTATGATGATGATAATGATGATTAGGGTTTTTTGAACATTTTCTTTAATTCATTATATATCGTTTCCCAGAAAGCCTTTGCTAGATAGATGCCACTTTTCATTTTGGAGGCGTATTATTGTCCTACCTCACCCCTCCATCCTATTAATGGCAGGCTCCTCTTGCGTTGACTTACAGAAGGGCACCATCTTCCTCATCGACTGCCAGATTCTCGAAGGCGTCCCGGCCGCCAAGCTGAACGGTTCCCTCCAGCATATCTCTGCTCCTCTCTGCCTCCTGCACTCGACTCCCCTGGGGGAGATGATCCCCATTGCCATCCAGGTAACGCCCGTCTCCCTCTGGGGCGGCAAATTCCACCAAGCCCCCCACCCCCCCGGAGCTGGAGGGATTAATTCTCTTCCTTGCCCTCTTTCAGGGATGGCAGAGGGATGCATGCTGAAATAAATGCTGCAACCAGCTTCATCTGGAAGCAGCTCTGCTCCCCCCCGCACCCCCTTGAACCACAACACCCAGGCTCTTCTGTTATTTCAGTTCCCACAAAACACCCCAGAGCAACTGACAATAAAAACATAGATTGTTTTTTTTTAAAAAAAAGGATGATTCTACTCATGTAAAAACACACTGGTTCCTGGACCGTCCGTGGTCTGGATTGAGAAGGCGATTGGGCCGCATCCGGCCCCCAGGCCTTAGTTTGCCTACCCATGGTTTTGAGGGCCAGATTTCATGAAGTGAAGGGCCGTTGACCTTTTTTAGGATTGAAGTTGTTGACCTTTTTTATGATTTTAGGTTTTTTGAGGTTTTGGGGGGGATTTTACCCCTGGAAATAAACTGCCACAGGGGCCGGATTAAACCGATTAGGCCTCCGAAACGGACTTTGGACATGCCTGGTTTAGAGGATAAAGATTCCTGGCTTTGTGCCGTTGCCTCATGGACGGGGGCCTGCTGGGTGAATACTTTTGTACAACTCAGAAGTGCAAACTGTGGGAATGTTTTGGAACGTGGATGGAGATTTATAATTTAATATATCTCATCCTAACTTGTGCTAACAAGTTCAACTAGCAGAGTACATTCCCTTTTAAAATACACACAGAGGAAGTTGCTTTGATTCGCTAGAATCAGCTTAATCTAGTTTCCTGGTTTATCACTATATTTCCCCTTAGTCCCTCTTAAATAAGACACAACACACGTCTTCTATAAAAAGATATAAAATGTTTACTCACATATATCCGGCTCAAGACAAATCCCAAAGAAGGCAGGCTTATTCTTAGTAAAGATATTTATAATTGGAATCTCCCCATGTGGGAGAGAAGTCCGCTAGGCCCCAGTTGGGTGGAAGCCAACTGAGCATCCTCCTCGCAGTTCGAGTGAGAGAGTGGAATGGAATGGCGGCTGACCTGTGGGTTCTTTGTTCATACCTTCCCAGGTGAAGCCACTCCCATATCTAGTTGCAAGAGGAAATTGTCTCAATCCATGTGACCAGGAAGTTGTGGCTGGAGGACTGAGGCAATCTCCACTATCTGCTCTAGCATTGTTGTACTTGACTGCTCTAGTGTTTACATCCCACACAAACATATTCCTCTGACCGCAAAACAATATGGGTTTACTCCGTGTTGACCTGTGACACCATTTTCGCTTCCCTCCCAAGGGACTAGTAACTTGCTCTCGAAAAACAACCGCCGCAAACGACGGCCTCAACTCTGCTTTCCTGTTTCCAGCTCACCCAGCAACCCGGACCGGAGAGCCCCGTCTTCTTGCCCACTGATTCAGAGTGGGACTGGGCACTGGCAAAGCTCTGGGTGCGCAACAGCACTTTCCACATCCACGAGGTGCTCACCCACCTCCTGCACACGCACCTGGTGGTGGAAGTCTTCCTGCTGGCCACCCTGCGGCAGCTGCCCATGTGCCACCCGGTGCACAAGGTGGGTGTGGGTTGCAGGGAGGGCCGGCCCTGCCATTGGGCAGCGTGAGGTGGCTGCCTCAGGCGGCACATTCTGGGAGGCAGTGGTGCCCCTCAGCTCTTCCTCCTGAGCAACCCGACCCTCTCCTTGGAGAAGAGAGCTGTGTATCACCCCCCTAGGTAAAGGGACCCCTGACCGTTAGGTCCAGTCGTGGACGACTCTGGGGTTGCGGTGCTCATCTCGCTTTACTGGCCGAGGGAGCCGGCGTTTGTCTGCAGACAGTTTTTCCAGGTCATGTGGCCAGCATGACTAAGCCACTTCTGGCGAACCAGAGCAGCGCACGGAAACATCGTTTACCTTCCCACCAGAGTGGTACCTATTTATCTACTTGCGCTTTCGAACTGCTAGGTTGGCAGCAGCAGGGACCGAGCAACGGGAGCTCACCCCGTCGCGGGGATTCGAACCGGCGACCTTCTGATCAGCAAGCCCTAGGCTCTGTGGTTTAGACCACAGCGCCACCTGCATCCTCCTAGTCCCTCCTAGCCTATGGTTACCAGATCTTTTTCAATCTTTTTTGAAGCTGAGTAGCAACAGGGAGTCAATAGTGGGGATGCTGAGGCAAAAGACCCTGAGCCCCAAGCACACATGCATATTGTATAAAGGTGCAAAGACCTTTCGCACCCTGTGAAACATAAATGTGCAGAGTTTTTTAAAAACTGGGCAACGGCGCACCGCCCATCCGTGACTCCCGAGCCTTCCCCGATCTCCTGTCCCCTTTGTTTTGACAGATCGGGGGAGGCTTGGGAGTCGCGGGTGGGCGGGCGTTGCCCAGGAGGGGCGCAAGGCGCACGGTTTCTCTGCCAGGCAAGATGCAAAGCCCTTCTTTTGTACCCTGTGAAACATACCGGTAAATGTGCAGAGGTTTTTTTTTAACAAAACTGGGCAATGGTCGGCCGCGACTCCTGAGCCTCCCCAATCAGTCAAAACAAAGGGGGAAGGGGGCAGGAGATCTGTACCGCCGGACGTCCCCAGTTCCCCTTTGTCAGTGGCGGCGGCAGCAGCAGTCAGCAGCCCGGAGCCAGCCTGGCTGGCTTCAGGAGCTGCTCGCTGCCATGGCACCCACCATTTTTCCTCGCATGAAGTCCCCATATGATGTGTTGCGCACAAGACACATAATATGAGAACTTCCAGTGAGGAAAAATGCCACATTTCCCGGGGACAGATTTGCAAATCTGGGGACATTCCGGGGACGGAATTTGTCCGGGGACAGATTTGCAAATCCGGGGACTGTCCCCGGGAACCGGGGACGTCTGGTAACCCTATCCTAGTCACACCCCTAGTCCTCCTCATTTGTGGCTACCCTGTTGACATCCCTCAGGGGTGTTGCAGTGCCCCCTTGCAAGTACTGAAGCTGGGTTATTTGCTACGTTATCTGGAATGGGTACGTGTGTTTGTGACATTTTGTCCTTTGAAATCTATGCCTCTCTGATTTTTCCCCCACGGCAGTTGTCCAGTGACGTGCAGCAAAAATGCACATAACAGGGCAAAGTGTGCCTATGAATGTGTATAATACTGAAAAGAAGGTACAAAACTGGGTTAGGAGTATTATTATTAGGGAATTGGCTTTGCAACAAATGTGTCTATCAGGTCCAACGGCATGCAAAGACGCATATGTTGGGAGAAATTCACTCTAAACCTCCTTCATGGGATGTTTTTAAACAAAGGGGGTGTGGCCATCTGCCAGGGATTTCTAAGCTGCGTTGTAAGGGGTTGGACTTGATGACCCTTGGGTGTCCCTTCCAACTCTGCAATTCTATGAAAATATTTGTGGAGGGAGGACATACCCAGAGTTGGCCTGAGCAAGGTTTGGGGAAGGGGATTATCTCACATCTTCCTTGGACTCCCCCACCCCCAGTGACCTTCTTGTTTTTCTCTCTCTCACCCGCAGCTGTTAATCCCACACTTCAGATATACGCTCCATATCAATGTCCTGGGCAGGGGGAACCTCTTTGCTCCAGGCGGCCTCATAGACCTGGTACGTGCAGATCTTTTGCTTAACCCTTAGTAGTCTGATCCTGCGGACAGTTGCCCACAATGAAGACTTTGCCCCACATATGGGAAATAAACTGTTAATAAAAAATTATTATTATTATTTATACCCCACCCATCTGGCTGGGAACAGAATATTAAAAACACGATAAAACATCAAAGCACAAGAGGACCCAAAACGGCTGCCGTGATCTCTCAAGAAAAGAAGCAAGATGTCCCGTTTTTTTCCAGGGCGCCTGGCTTTGCATTTGCTCCACCGTGTAAACAAGCGTCTCAAAATGGGCCTTTTCTCTCTCCCAGGCCATGGCCACGGGCTTCCACGGTCTGTCACACCTGCTGGCTAAAGGTCTTTCGGCGCTGACATATTCCACCCTCTGCCTTCCCGACGACCTCCGGGAGAGGGGGCTGGAGTCGCTCCCCGGCTACTACTACAAGGAGGACGGCATGAAGCTCTGGGAAGCCATCGAGAGGTGCGATCCGGGCTCCGGGAGGGCGGAGAGGGACAAAGCAGGAAGCGAGGGCCAAGGTTTCCTGCTGGGGACACTGGGAGGGAAGCAAAGGCAGACCTACAGACCATCTTTTAAATCCTGGAATTGCTAGACTCGGGAAGGAACAAGATTTAAGACTATTGCTAAGTACGGTAGGTTGTATCATTTGTAAGCAAAATCTCACTGGGGAAGAAGCCATCATTACGGACACACTTAGGTCAAAAGAGTCTCTCTGGCGGCTTCGTTGGTAAGATGGTTCAACCATCAGACAGATCAGTCTGTGAGACTGGATGAGGCCAATGGAGGCCCATCTACTGCAGCATTCTCTTTTCACAGTGACTACCAATAATAATAATAATAATAATAATAATAATAATAATAATAATAATAAAAATTGTATTACTTATACCCTGCCCATCTGGCTGGGCCTCCCCATCCACTCTGGACGGCTCCCAACAGAATATTAAAAACACGATAAAACATCAAACTTTGAAAACTTCCCTAAACAGGGATGTCTTCTAAAAGTCAGGTAGTTGTTTATTTCCTTTACATCTGATGGTAGGGCGTTCCACAGGGTGGGTGCCACCACCGAGAAGGCCCTCTGCCTGGTTCCCTGTAACTTGGCTTCTCGCAGGGAGGGAACTGCCAGAAGGCCCTCGGAGCTGGACCTCAATGTCCGGGCTGAATGATGGGGGTGGAGACGCTCCTTCAGGTATACTGGCCCTTTGAGGCCGTTTAGGGCTTTAAGGTTCAGCACCAGGACTTGGAATTGTGTTAGGAAACGTACTGGGAGCCAATGTAGGTCTTTCGGGACTAGTGTAATATGGTCTCGGTGGCCACTCCCAGTCACCAGTCTATCTGCCACATTCTAGTCTAGCATGCCGCAGTCATGCTTTGCCAGCTGGGGGCTGATGGGAGTTGTAATCCCACCCCTCCGGAGGTCAACAGATTGGGCAGGGAGAGAAGCCATTTTCTTCTCCTGCGCCCTCTTCGGCCACTGCCACCGACTCTTTCCCTTCTCCTCTCATTGCTGCAGCTTCGTGAACAGCATTGTCCATCTCTACTACAAAAGTGACGGTTCTGTCAAGGGGGACCCTGAGCTCCAGGCCTGGGTGGCCGAGATTTTCGACAAGTGCTTTTTCCAGCGAGAGTCCTCTGGTAAGGTCTGCATCCCATGCCCTCTTCATCGCGAGCTACAAAAATGGTCGTCGGACCCTGAATCGCCTCACACTGCAACCACCTCTGGGGGAGGTCTGGGGGGTCAGTTGAGTGGGGTGGCGTCTTGACCCCCATTTTGCTCTCCTTCCAGGCTTCCCTCAGCATCTAGAAACCATGGCCCAGCTCACCAAATACCTCACCATGGTAATATTCACCTGCTCCATCCGCCATGCCAGCGTCAACAACGGCCAGGTTGGGGTCTTCATCTTTCTCCTGTTCTTTAACTCTGTGAAATGCAAATGATTGCATAGAGAGGGAAAGGAGAGGGAGAATTGCATGTATGTGTGTGTTTCAGAACAGCATTCCTTATCCTCATGGAAGGGGACGCGGGTGGCACTGTGGTCTAAACCACTGAGCCTCTTGGGTTTGCCGATCAGAAGGTCAGTGGTTTGAATCCCCACAACGGGGCGAGCTCCCATTGCTCTGCCCCAGCTCCTGCCAACCTAGCAGTTCGAAAGCATACCAGTGCAAGTAGATAAATAGGTACCGCTGTGGCGGGAAGGTAAATGGCGTTTCCATGCGCTCTGGCACTCATCACAGTGTCCCGTTGCACCAGAAGCGGTTTAGTCATGCTGGCCACATGACCCGGAAAGCTGTCTGCGGACAAACGCAGGCTCCCTCGGCCTGAGGGAGGTGAGATGAGCGCCGCAACCCCATAGTCGCCGTTGACTGGACTTAACCATCCAGGGGTCCTTTACATTTACATCATGCTCCCCAGATGTCATGGGACTCCAGTGTCCACCAGCCACAACCACCACAGCCAATGGCCAGGTGAAGCAGGAGTGGTCTCCAACAACATCTGGAGGGCACCAGGTTGGGGAGGAGTGGTATAGACAATTCTGAGCCAGGTGGGCCAAGGGACGGCAGCCTCACCCAATGGAGAATCTCCTTCCTCTGAGATTCAATCCCAGAGAACATCTTCTGTGGATATCTCAGGTGATCCATCTCCCCAGGCAGAGGCAGAGGCAGGATGCCAAGTGCCTTTCAACCGCCCAGGGCCCTCTAACCTCCAGCTCTTCTTCTCCAGTTTGACTTTGGCGCCTGGATGCCCAACTACCCCTCCTCCATGAGGAAGCCACCCCCCAAAATCAAGGGCGGGGCGACTTTCGAGAGCGTCCTGGAGACTTTGCCGGACGTCAGCACAACCTGTAACACTTTGCTGCTCCTTTCGCTGCTTAGCAAGGAACCGGAGGATAGGGTAAGAGGGAGACGGGAGGGACATTGGTGGGGGGTGTTTATTGGCTTGTTATTTTGATTATATAGGTTGTGGTTTTATCGGGACGCGGGTGGCGCTGTGGTCTAAACCACAGAGCCTAGCTGGCCGATCGGAAGGTCGGCGGTTCGAATCCCTGCGAAGGGGTGAGCTCCCATTGCTCGGTCCCTGCTCCTGCCAACCTAGCAGTTCGAAAGCACATCAAGTGCAAGTAGATAAATAGGTACCGCTCTGGTGGGAGGGTAAACGGCATTTCCATGTGCTGCTCTGGTTCGCCAGATGCGGCTTAGTCCTGCTGGCCACATGACCCGGAAGCTGTACGCCGGCTCCCTTGGCCAATAAAGCGAGATGAGCGCTGCAACCCGAGTCGTCCACGACTGGACCTAATGGTCAGGGGTCCCTTTACCTTTACCTTTATGTTGTGGTTTTATATTTTGATTTCGTTCTGTGAACTGCCGTGAGACCTCCGGCTATAGGGCAGTATATAAATTCAATAAATCATCATCATCATGGAATTGTAGAGTTGGAAGGGGCTCCAAGGGTCATCTAGTCCAACCCCCCGCAATGTGGGAATCTCAACTAAAGCTTCCATGACCGATGGCCGTCTCCTTCTTATCCGGGACACAGCACAGCCAGAGCAAGAAAGGGTGTATGCTGTATTCTGCTACAAAGCAACCAAAGGGCCAACCTGAACAAGACAGTGTCGAGTAGTGGTTAGCATTGGACTCAGCGATGAAGCTCCGTTGGTGAAGTTGGCTGGTCATTCATTATCTGTCGGCCTGGCCTACCTTGCAGAGTTGTTGTTAGGGTAAAGTGTGTTGAGGAGAAACCATGTATGCAGCTGCCATGAGCCCCTCAGAGGAAAAAGGGGGATGAAGGGTGGGATTCAATTAAGTTTTACTCCTTGAAATAAATGTGCAGTTATTCAGTTCAGCGAATCTGCTCTGAGGAAAACTTAGTTCAATACCACCCTAAATGTAATAATATTAGGAACTAGTAAATTAAGCCCGTTATCAGATAACGGGCCCTAGAACATATGGGGCCATTCGGTCCCTCCAATTAACCCTCCCCTCCCCAGACTCCTCTCCCTCCCATTAACCCTTCCCTCCCCAGACTCCTCTCCCTCCCATTAACCCTTCCCCTCCCCAGCAGCCTGTTCAATCAGATGCCTTTGGGAAACCCACAAACACAGCTCAGCTCTCTCTCTCTCTCTCTCTCACCCACCTCCCCCCACTTCCCACACCTCCAGAAATAGCTCGCCTCTCTCCCTCCCTCCCAGACACACACACACCTCCCCCCCCATCCCCGGCGACCGGGCGGCAGCGCGAGGCGGGCAGGGGGTGGTGGGGAGGCTGGTGTGCGGGCGGTGGCGAGGGAGGTAAAAATCCGGCTCCCTGGTGGTGACAGCAGGGCTCAGCTTGGGCGAAGGGAGAGCGAGAGCGCGGCGACGCCTCCTCCGCCTCCGGGCTCCTCCGTTTTGGGCCGTGAGGTGAGTGAGGCGTTCTCGGAGAGGACCTGGCTCCGCCTCCCGCTGGCGTCTCCCACTCCCCGCTTCCTACAGCCTCTCCCCGCCGCCGGCTCCAGCCTCGGCCGCTACCCCAGAGGAGGAGAAAAGCGGAGGCGAGGGAGGAGGAAGCGGGGGGGGAAGGAGGGTGTTTTTGAGGCACCCTCGGAGGCCGGTTCTTTATTCCTGCGGCGGCAGCGTCGGAGCTGCCACCACCGCCGCTCCACAGCCAGCAGCAACAGGAGGAGCAGGAGCCGCCTCAGTGCGCCGCCGCCGCCTGCCTCAGCTCTCCCGCCCCTCCTCAGCCGGGCTGCCCTCCTCCTCCTCCGGCGAACGGCGGCGGGGCCGGACCATGCGGTGGGCGCGGAGCCCTCGGAGGCCCTGGAGGCTCGACGGTGGCAGCAGCAGCAGCAATGGCTGCTATGGATCGGTGGCTGCCGAATCTCCATTACTTCGCGGGGCAGAGCTGGAGCGCCTGGGTGGAGAGGGCCAGAGGGACGGGCCGCCCGCTGCTAAGACAGGTGAGCGCGGCCGTCCAGGCAGTAATGGCGGCAGCGGGAGCCTCCAGTAAAGGCGGCGGCGGAAGTGACTTCTGCTGTGCAATCCCTGCGTCTCCTTTCTTCCGTGACACACAGAAAGTGGACGCAGGGACACTTGAAGATTATTATATAGGATGTTGGGAGTATTAGATTCAGTTCACATTTATAGGCAAAACTACCTCATTCACACTTTTTTTTTTTTTGGTGGGGGGGGACACAAATTGAAATGCAGCCATCTGTTGGAAGTTGTATTTCCCTGAATTTTGCAAAGCGATTCTCTAGCCAAGCAAGATGTTACAAAAATACAACACAATCGTGTGAAAAATGGCATACCAGGCAAAATTTAATACAAAGAGGTTACATTAGGAGAAATTCGCACCAAAATGCTGATTAATTTTCACGAGTATTTTTTTTTTATACTTTTGCAAATTCATGGAAATGTGAAAAACTAAATTTTAGAATGGCAAAATGAGAAACTGAGAAAAACCAAAGCTGACAGATTCATTCATCACTAAATAATATAATCTGAAATTCATTTTATTTATTTAAAAAAATCTTATATGCGGTTTACTAGAACAAAACACCTCTAAGCACCCTTATTTTCAAATCTGAAAGTTTGAAAAAAATCCCTTATTTTCAAATCTGAAAGTTGACAGCTATGCACTGGGGATGAGTTTCTGTGGGATGTAATCCACTGGGAGCAGTCAAATACAACATCCCTTGTTTTCCTAGAGTGGACATGCAAGGGAATGTTTGGTCCAGCCAGTCGAAACTTCCTGTTCCTCCTGGCCTGGAGCATCCTTCCTGGCATGTGACTTGTGGGTGGGCGTGACCTTTCCAGACCAGGTAAAAGAACAAGGCATGCAGCCACTCTCCCTCTTTCCCACCTTCTTTTCATCCTGAGAACTTCCTGGAATGAACTCCTGACTGCCAGCCAAGCAGTCCCACAGGTCATCTCCCTTATGGGGTAAACCTGTTAGTATAAGTTTGTAACTTTAAGCCTTAAGCCTGCCTTCAGAGTGCTCTGTGCCAGTGTGGTGTAGTGGTTAAGAGCGGTAGACTCGTAATCTGGTGAACTGGGTTCGCGTCTCCTCTCCTCCACATGCAGCTGCTGGGTGACCTTGGGCTAGTCACACTTCTTTGAAGTCTCTCAGCCCCACTCACCTCACAGAGTGTTTGTTGTGGGGCAGGAAGGGAAAGGAGAATGTGAGCCGCTTTGAGACTCCTTCGGGTAGTGATAAAGCGGGATATCAAATCCAAACTCCTTCCTCCTTCCTTCCTTCTCTGCCTGATCGTGAGTAAACTTTCTTCTTATTGCTTATGAATATGACTGTGGTGTCTTTATTCTTTTAGGAGGGATTCAAGGCGTCTTACCAGACAAATATTAGAACGCATTTCAATCTGGACAAGCCAGATTGAATTGCGTATTGTCCTAAGAAACTCACACGATTTTGCAACTAGCTTTCTGCTGTGTAAAGGGGAATGCACTCTGCTAAGTAAAGAAACTTGCTAACGCAAGTTAGGAAGGATGTTAATAAACAATATATCCTCTCCTGCCACCCTGGACATTCCCACCAAGGGGGCAGTGGCCCCAAAAGGTTGGGAAACACCTTTTCTAGAACCTCACCCTCGTTTCTCGTCTGCCTCCAGAGACCGCTGGGGTGCTACCCTGATGAACATTTCACAGAAGAGGGGCCGAAGGAGGTCATTGCAGCTTTCCAGAACCGCCTGGCCCAGATCTCCATGGAAATTGAGGAGCGGAACCGGAGGCTGCCTCTGCCGTACCACTACCTCAACCCCCCGGAAGTAGAAAACAGCACGTCCATCTAAGCACAGCTGTCTCCCAGCCTGCTCTGCAAAAAGGCATCTTGAAGACTTGTTGTTGTTTAGTCATTCAGTCGTGTCCGCCTCTTCGTGACCCCCTGGACCAGAGCACGCCAGGCACTCCTGTCTTCCGCTGCCTCCCGCAGTTTGGTCACACTCATGTTGGTCGCTTCAAGAACACTGTCCCACCATCTCGTCCTCTGTCGTCCCCTTCTCCTTGTGCCCTCCATCTTTCCCAACATCAGGGTCTTTTCCAGGGAGTTCTCTTCCCATGAGGTGGCCAAAGTCTTGGAGCCTCAGCTTCAGGATCTGTCCTTCCAGTGAGCACTCAGGGCTGATTTCCTTCAGAATGGAGAGGTTTGATCTTCTTGCAGTCCATGGGACTCTCAAGAGTCTCCTCCAGCACCAGAATTCAAAAGCATCCGTTCTTCGGCGATCAGCCTTCTTTATGGTCCAGCTCTCACTTCCATACATCACTACTGGGAAATCTTGAAGACTACGGCCAGAAACCCACGGATAGCAGCACAGGTGCCCTATGGACTTACCACTCCCCATAGCGTTGAAATGTTGAACCTCCACATTGGGGCTTTGGGGCCTGATGCTTGCAAGGGTGACCAGATCTGGCAGGAGAGTGGAGTTGTCAATCTTTTCCAGCTCTATTTTGTACGGCATTCGCACCAAACACTGGTTGGTGCTACTGGTTGCTCCTGAAACTGATTGCCTGCTCATCCAACCCCCCCCCCCTCAAAAAAAAATTATTGGAGAAACTGCAGAACATCGCATGCCGATGGTCCATTCGAAATCTGCCTTGGCTTCCTTTCTTCCGGACCCCCAGGAAATCTCAGGCCTCCAAGGCAAGATTCGGGACAGGTAGAAGAAATTGCATCTTAACCTAGTCGAACTGTGAAAGTCATTCCCACGGGAGGCAGCGATGGCTGTCAACTTGGGCAGCTTTGAAAAAGGAGCCTGCAGGTTGGTGGAGGATAAGGCTATAACTGTCTACGAAGCCTCAATGGCTAGGCTCTCCCTCCACTGTCAGAGGAGGCAACGTGTCTCTGAAAACTAGTCGCTGGGGCTCATCTGTGGGGAGACCATTGCTGCTGATCTCAGGTGCCGCTTGTGGACTTGGCCCCTTTCCCTCTGTATTTCTAGGGAGCGACTATTAAACGTGTCCCTTTTGACCTTGCCTAACCATTACAGAATCATAGAACTGTAGAATTGGAATGGACCCCCCAAAGGTCATCCAGTCCAACCCCCTGCAATGCAGGTTTCTCAACTAAAGCACCCATGACAGATGGCCATCCATTAATATATCTTGTGCCCCAAATATTTGGTTTTGGTGAGTTGTACTGTAACTATGTGGGCTGCACTTTGAATTACTTTTTTGAGGGAGATGTATACAAATGCTCCCATTTTCCTAGCAATCGGGGTGTCCTGGTTACCCATGTTCCAAGTGTTGTGGCTTTAGCTCAGGCTTCGCTCAATGGGGTGGTCACCAGATGTTTCGGACTACAATTCCCATCAGCTCTGGCAACATATGATCATGTCATGGGTGCTTGACTTGAGATTCCTGCCTAGTAGGAGGTTAGACTAGATGACCGTTGGGGGTATCTTCCAACTCTACAATTCTATGATTCTATGGCTCTCTATTGGCTGGGGCCGATGGGAGTTATGTTCTAAAACAATTGGACGCCACCCTGTGTTTGCAGTAGGGAGTAGGAATATTGTGACCAAGGAACAAAGCCGCAAGCAGGAGAGTCAGAGCAATGTTGGGAGTCTGCTTGAATCCAAGGTGGTGGCTATGGAACAAACTAGAGTCTCTTAGGCTCAGGTTGTATATATAGTATGTGTAAATAAACCCTATATCATAAAGACACCACAGTCTTTGCTGTGCATCATTCCCAAAAGGGAACACAAACCCTGGCGAGTGTCTGGAACCCCTAAAACCTCACACCACTCAGAGATTGGGGTGGCGTGCAACACTGGTGTCAGAAGTGGGATCTGTGTTTCCTGGAGGAGGGCCTGTGAGCGAGGCGTGACTGAGCTGAAACAGAGGGAGGAATAGCAGTAACCCCTGAGCGGCTCGAACAAATGGAGCAGCAGGAGAACCAGCAGTTCAGTGAAATAAAGCAGCTGCAAGCAGAGTGCATGAGAAGCCTCATTAGAGGGGGAAAGCGTGACTCCGTGCGAGGTGAGGGCCCTGCTAGAAGACGGTGCTAACTGTATGTCCTAGGATACTAGGGCTGATGGGAGTTGTAGTCCAAAATATCTGACAGCTGTTTAGCAAGCGATCGGGGAGAGAGATAAGGCTCCCTTTCCAGCGCCGTCCCCTTGCCCAGGCCTCCGTTGTTGAATGAAGAGGGAGGCTGTTTGTTTCCCCAGCGACATGTGACTGGCTGATTAGATTATCTGTCTGGAAACTGTAGAAATGGCTCCCTTTCCTGTAGGACTAGAAGCTGCAAACTGTGAGTTGAACCTCATAAAAACAGGGCTTTTCCTCTTTGAAAAAGAAGCTGCACCACTCTGAGCTGATCCTCAAAAAAACAGGGCTTTGCCCTTTGCAAAAAAAGCTGCACAACTTTGAGCTGATCCTAAAAAAACCCAGGGCTTTTCCCTTTGCAAAAAAAAGCTGCACCACTTTGAGCTGATCCTCAAAAAAACAGGGCTTTCCCCCTTTCCTCCTCTAAAAACTAGGTGCGTCTTATGTTCAGGTGCGTCTTATGGAGCGAAAAATACGGTATGCAAATGTAATATGGTAACAAATATTGGAAGAGCAGCGTGAAATGGATTCACCCCCCGCAGAGCTTATATAGCGACGCTGTTCTCTATCTCAGGTGGGTACAGGTACTCATAGCCAGAAGGGATCAGTTTGGAGACAGATTCATTCCTTTCCTTGATTTCCTGGGAGATCCTGTGCAGGTCGTTCTGGAAGGCCTCAATGAGACCCTTTGGGGCATCCTCCGTGAAATGCTCCTCAGGATATTTCCCCAAGCGTATCTGTCAAAGAAAGGGAAAGGTATCTCACAAAAGGCTGGCTAAGCAAGAATAGTAGGCCCCCAAGAGGCAGTATAGCATGGGTAGGCAAACTAAGGCCCGGGGCCCGGATCCAGCCCAATCACCTTCTAAATCCAGCCCACGGACAGTGTGGGAATCAGTGTTTTTACATGAGTAGAATGTGCCCCTTTATTTAAAACTAGCTGACCCGGCCACGCCTTGCTGTGGCTGATTTTATTTTTATTACCATCAGTAGCAGCCGCTACTTTTAGGTATGTCAGGTGTGTTGTTGTTTTTGAATTTTTATTATGCCAGATTATTTTGAGATGGTAATGGAACGCTGTGTCCTAATTTGACGCGATTTGGTCCAGCGGTTACGCAGCAAGGGTGTTTCGGACAAACGCGCAATGGGAACATTTTTATATATATAGATGCATCTCAGGGTTATTTGTGGGGCATAGAAATTCGTTCATTCCCCACCCCCACCCCAAAAATATAGTCCGGCCCCCCACAAGGTCTGAGGGACTGTGGACCGGCCCCCTGCTGAAAATGTTTGCTGGCCCCTGCAGTTTAGGGATCTGCCCAGAGTTCCAGGGTGGGGTTGCCAGGTCAGGATCACCCCAGACCCTGAGATTTGAAGGCCCCCTGGTGATGTCACAGGGCACTCCCTGGAGATGGAGGTTAATTGGGAGAGGGGAGAAGAAGAGAACAGAAACGCCCCCCACCCCCACCCCCAATTCTATAACTTGCAACCAGTTCCTGCCAGGCTGTAGCTTGCAAACTGCATGCACAGTCTTCTTAATATTTTCACTATTATTATTAAAGGCACTCTTCTTCCTTTAAGCATGGGACGCAGGTGACGCTGTGGGTTAAACCCCAGAGCCTAGGGCTTGCCGATCAGAAGGTCGGCGGTTCGAATCCCCACGACGGGGTGAGCTCCTGTTGCTCGGTCCCTGCTCCTGCCAACCTAGCAGTTCGAAAGCACGTCAAAGTGCAAGTAGATAAATAGGTACCGCTCCGGCGGGAAGGTAAGCGGCGTTTCCGTGCGCTGCTCTGGTTCGCCAGAAGCGGCTTAGTCATGCTGGCCACATGACCTGGAAGCTGTACCCTGGCTCCCTTGGCCAGTAAAGTGAGATGAGTGCCGCAACCCCAGAGTCGTCCACGACTGGACCTAATGGTCAGGGGTCCCTTTACCTTTACCTCATCCTTTAATCACAGAACTGTAGGGTTGGAAGGGACTCCGAGGGTCATCTATCCCATCCCCGGCAATGCAGGAATCTCAGCTCAAGCGTGCATGGCAGAGGGCCACCCACTCACCATATCTGGAGATTTGGAACTAAGCAACCACAGCGTGCTCAGGATAGTGCAGGTGGTGTTGATCGCTGGGATGGTGTCTAAGTAGTCTTCCAAATTTGCTGCCCCCTTGGTCTGAGGCGGCGGCTTCCTCATGGATGGGGGGAAGTTGGGCATCCACGCCCCCAGATCAAACTGCGAATAAAAGCAACCGCCACCCGAGGATTAAGAACGCACCCTTTATATTATATTTGCAGAAACAAAGAAAGAATATTGACTTGATGGTAGGATTTAAATAAACATTCCCAACTTTGTGGATAGGGAACAAATAGTGTAATAAGAGGGAAAATATGGTTTTTGTGGAAAATAGCAGAATATAATAATGAGGATAATAAATCAGAAATGGAAGTTGAGGGAAGTCCAAAGGGAGGGATGGAGAGACGTTATGTAAATTGTATGGGTTTTTTTTTTAATAATATATTTTTATTGAAAAACTTTCAAATTCCAAAAATTTATCAAACATTACAATCTTATACAATTTCCCCCTTTCCCCCTCCCTCCCCCTCCCTCTCAGGACTTTCCCCTGGGAAATTGAAGAATTAAGAAGAATTCTTAATTGAAGAATTAATTCAATATTCTTTCTGCATATTGTCAATTAGAATTTGGTTTCCGTGTTGTTCCAAATCTTTAATTTTTAATAAAAATCTGTATATGTTTATTCAAATCCTGCCAAAGAATCTAAATCTGTTTGCTGTTTTTTCAGATATTTTGTAAATAGTTCCCAGTCGTAAATTGTATGTTATAAGTATATTTGTAATGAGAAAAAAAGAAAATGAATTAAAAATATATATATTTTTGAAGAACACAGAGAGGTGGGCTACGCAATCGAGAGGCATACAAATTTGTGAAATAAAGATAAATATGAAAGCTCTGCTCGATCGGAAATCTTGTTGGAAGTTTCAGGAGAAAGAAAAGACCTCTCCTCACGTCACATCGTTAAACTGTGGAACTCGCTCCTGCAGGAGGCAAGGAGGGTCAGGCAGATTTATGGGCTATCGATGGCTACTAGCCAAAACAGCTACGCTTTTCTCTTTTGGCCCATGGACACCATAAAAGTAAACTGGTTCAACCGTCATTTTAGCTCCCCAGAGAACCAGTAGAGCTGTCTTCAGGGTGGGGCATCTTGGGATCTTTCCCCAGGATTCTTTGGGGCAAGCCATGACAGTTGAAACTATTATGAAACCCAACGTAGGTTTGTAGCCGGGCCGACTTAGTCTGCCTTGCAATGTCTACCTGCCTGGAGGTGAATATGAAAGAGCAACCTCTCTCCTACCTGCCCACTGTTGACGGCCGAGTGCTGGGCCGAGCTGGTATAAATCGCCATTGTGAAGAACTTTTTGATCTCTTCCACAGTTTTAAAAGCGGAAGGGATGCCTGCGAAGAGGAAGAGAAAAGCTAAATTCACGCATTTACGTGGTTGAGTCTACCGAACATATCCTTCTGTCTTGTCCTCTCTATGTAGAACTTAGGCAAAATCTTATAACTTTTATGTCAATCTAGCTTTCTACCCAGAGAAAGACAGGTTTTATATTTACTGAATAATATTACTAGAAATACAGTCTCCCTGGTGGCAAAATTTCTTTTTTTTAGCTTCTAAGCGCCGCAAGATTTTAATTGATTGTATCGATATGGGGCTATTTGTTTAGTTCCATTCTATTGTGGATTATGTTTCCTTTTTTTCAAAGTTCTCTCAGATGCTTTTAATTCTGTACAAATGTATTTTTCTGACTGACGGTCGAATAAAAGAATGATGATGATAAATTCACGAAAGTTATTAATCAGGAGCGAGTCCTTTCAATAAGGAGGGGCGCAGTATATGGGCAGGTATAGCCTACACATTGTGTTGCCATATGCTACTGCTCTCGTTAGATTTCTTTTGAAAACTATGTACTCCTCATGATGCTGAAGATCGGCTTTAAAATAATGAGCATCTATTAATGGCTCCGTACCGTCCGACATTTCAAGGATAAATTCCAAGACACAATTTTCCAGGACACCATCTACCCATTTTTTCTCACAAGGGAATGGCGGCCATTTTGAACTTTGTCATCTTGCACGATTTCATGCCACAACGCGCGCCCCCCCAAAAAAACCGTGCTTTTTCCAGGCATGGCACCCAAAAATGCACGTTTTGGGGGTGCAGCACAAGATTGAAGCCCTCAAAAGCGCTTTTTAGGGGGGGTCGCAATGCAGAAACATGCGAAATCATGGGGTCCAAAATGGCCACCATTCTCTCACGAGAAAAAACAGAGTGCCGTGGGTTTTCTGGGACACTTGCGGGGTATGTGGTGCTGGCCCTTTCAGGACCTTTGATGCTTCCAAGAGTCAGTTGGCAGATACTTTCACTTTCCGTTATGTGGGGACTATTCCCCCGTTCGACCTATTGACCATATATACCTCAGTCCCATGTGACTTAGAGTTCATTGAACAGCATTAAGGTACACTGAGCAGCATGGCATGCGTGGTTACTTTTATAACCTTTGGTGGATTCTTAACCCCCTCCCTCTGTTCATTGCTATAGGGAATCCCTTAATTTTATGAGGGCTGGGCAATACCAGAGGACTCTTGTTGCAGGAAGCCTTTCGTGAAGACGGCACGTATCCAGGACTGCAGCTCAAACTCATCCTGCACAGAGCGGTCGTCTTTGTAATACAAGTCGACAATGCCAGAGACAAAGCTACGGGAAAGAGTCAAATAAAGGGGAAATAAGAGAATGCTCAGCTTGCAGAATGGGGACCTCCTCATGGACCACTTGGTCCTCCACCCACAGAAAAAGGAGATTGCCATGGGAGCATATTCATCCAGTGCTTTACCAGCAGCACTGGCTCCCGGTGGAGTACCGGGTCAGGTTTAAGGTGCTGGTTCTGACCTTTAAAGCCCTATGCGGCCTAGGATCCTCGTACTTACAGGACCACCTGGTATGCTCCACAGAGGACCTTAAGGTCCATGAATAACAATAGCTTAAGATGAAATTGATGGACTATATGGAACTCGCTGAACTGACCGGGAGACTCCGCGACCAGAGGGAAGACGCAGTGGAAGAAGATTGGAGAAAATTTAAAGATTATCTTAAAAAATATTACAAAATGTAAAATGAAATAATGTTGAAGTCATAGTAGTTTACAGAATTAATTTAGATTAGTAAAAGAGTATCGAGAAGTAAGATTGTATAGAAGTTTTATAATATAATGAATTTTGAAAATATAATTGAAGCCACATGAAGTAGAATAGTTGAAATTTTAAGAATTTTATTGTATAAAAGCTAAGAATAGTATAAGTATAGTATGAATATTGAAAATTTGAGAAGTAAAAGAATTATCATAAGAAATGAAAATTAGAATAGTGAAATATAATGTTAAAAGGAAAGAATGAAATTGTCAATTGAAATAACAGAAAGAGAAAAGAAACACAGAAGGAGAGATAGGAGGAAGTCGAATTACAATGTTAAGGAAATTAGAAAAGGAAGATTATAGAAATTCGTTAAGTGTAGTGTGTTTATTTTTGTTAGTTTGTTTAGTGTGTGTTTGATTATATTTGTGTTTAAAAAATTCAATAAATATTATTTGGGAAAAAAAAATGAATAACAATAGCTTAAGGGTCCCAGGCCCTGAAGAAGCCAGATTATCCTCCACAAGGACCAGGGCTTTTTCAGTGTTGGCTCCAACCTGGTGGAATGCTCTGTCCCATAAAACCAGGGCCCTGCAAGTGTATGACGCACGTTGCGGAGCGGTGCCCCGCCCCCTGCCCAGCCAGGCACCCCCCGCCACCGCGGTTTGCTTGCTCCGCCGCTGGTTGGGGCGGCGGCGGGCGGTGGGGGGCAGGCTGGCCAGCGCCCCCTCCATTTTGGCGCCCTCGCCGCTGCGGTTTTCGCCCCAAGCTGCTTGCTCCGCCGCTGGTTGGGGTGGCACCGGGCGGCGGCGGGGGGCGGGGGACAGGCTGGCCAGCGCCCCCTCCATTTTGGCGCCCTAGGCAATTGCCTAGTTCGCCTAAATGGACACGCCGGCCCTGCCTGCAAGACCTGATCTCCGCCTGGCCTTCAATCTAGCCTGATCTCCAATTCCTTTTTCCCCTTCCCTTTTTTCTGAAGAAACCCTTCTGGGTCCCCACATTAAAATTCTTCCCTGGTCTCCCTATTGGCCTAGCAAGACTAACTTGGCCAGTTAGCCCTGGTGATCCCACTGATGTTTGTTTTTATGCTGTTTTTAGCTGTTTTTAAAGTTGTTTTTAATCTTTGTTTTGTATTTGTTGTTAGCCGCCCTGAGCCTGGTTTTTGGAGCGGGAAGGGCGGTGTATAAATAAAATTTTATTATTTTTATTATTTTATTATTGTGGGATGCCAAGTCTCCTCCACATCCAGCACAAACTAATAAATAATAATAACAATAATAATAATAATAATAATAATAATAATAAATTGGGCTGTAAAATGGAAATAGAAGAGGGAACTAGATTAAGGGGATACAGCCCTTCTGAGCTACAACTACAGACGCAAAATTCCCTTCACTTTGTCAACGTTTAGCTCCTAGGAATTTCTACTACTACTACTACTAATAATAATAATAATAATAATTTATTTATGCCCCGCCCATCTGGCTGGGTTCCCCCAGCCACTCCAGGCAGCTTCCAACAGAATATATTAAAAACACATTAAAACATCAAACATTCAAAACTTTCCTAAACAGGGCTGCCTTCAGATGTCTTCTAAAAGTCAGAGAGTTGTTTGTTTCCTTGACATCTGGTGGGAGGGCGTTCCACAGGGCGGGTGCCACTACCAAGAAGGCCCTCTGCCTGGTTCCCTGTAAGCTCGCTTCTTGCAGGGAGGGAACCGCCAGAAGGCCCTCGGAGCTGGACCTCAGTGTCCGGGCTGGACGATGTTCCACCACCTGAGCTGGAGCCCCCCAACCAACCCTTTGCAATCCTGCACACAGATGCAAACACACACATACACACACACACCCCACACCTCCACATCCTTGAATTTCGCTCCAGGCAAAACGGAGACTGGACCAGCCCCACCCACGCCCCTCCCTGACCTCTCCATGGCTGCCCAGATCTTCAGGCCATCCTCCTTGTAGTAATAATTGGGCAAGGAGGACACCCCGCGAGCTTCGAGGTCTTCTGAGAGGCAGAGGGAGGAGTAGGTCGTGGTCTTCAGGCCCTTTTGCAGCAGCTCAACCATGCCCTGGAATCCGACGCCAGTTGCCTGGAGACATGGGGTGGGGAAAAGGGAGTCACAGCCTGGAAGGAGAAGGTCTAGGAGCAGCACAGCCCGGTTCTTCTCAGGCAGGGTAGCGAGACCCCAGGGCAGCTTACCCGGTCAAAGACGCCACCCTTTGAAATGAGGCGCTCCCGGGCCAAGGCATTGATGTGGAGGGTGTAGCGGGTGTGGGGGATCAGGAGCTGCGGAAGACGGGAGAGGACGGTTTTGTTAATGGCTTAATGTACATCAAAATGGGAAGTGAATCTATAATGTGGCAGTACTGCATGCAGTGAAGCAACGACCGGAGAAGAGTGGCAGACCAAGCTGACGGAATATGCCGAAATCAATAAAGAAATAGGAGTCCTTGGAGAATTCAGAAAATCAAATAGCAAGGTTGCAAGGACTCAGGCCAGGACGGCAATAAACAATAATTTCTTCTATTTTTGTTGTTTCCAGTATGACACAAATTCCAGTTGCAATGATTTTTAACTCCAGGACAAGGCCCTGTTTCGTTTATTCTTCATCAGTTCTAGTTTCTTAGTTTCATAGTCAAAGTGTACCGAGAAACACTTATGAAACTAAGAAACTAGAGCTGATGAAGAATAAACGAAACAGGGCCTTGTCCTGGAGTTAAAAATCATTGCAACTGGAATTTGTGTCATACTTGAAACAACAAAAATAGAAGAAATTATTGTTTATTGCCGTCCTGGCCTGAGTCCTTGGAATATGCCGAAATGGCAAGACTGACGGGAAAGATCAGAAACCAGGAAGACCAAATATTTGTGAAAGACTGGGATAACTTTTAAATGTTATCCACTGTAAACCACTGTAAACTGTCGAAATCATTGGCAGGAATACAATGACACTGGTAAAGCAGGGGCGTAGGAAGTGGGGGGCGGGGGTCCGCCCCAGGTTCCATCATGGATGGGGTGACAAATTATCAAGGAACAATTACTGCCCTACTAGGGTGGTTCATAAAAAACCTTAAAAAAAAAAAGCCTGCTCCAAAGGTCTTATCTTACTACACTAGGGATTATATAGCTATATATGAACTTTCATGCATATCAGTTAATATCTTGACCCTCCTCCACGAAAATAGCTGTTTACTTGGCTGTTTTCCTATGTCGTGAAGGCTGAAATTCCAATTCAGTGGAGCACTTGCTGTTCCCAACCCTAACCCTGCGGAAAGCCATCTAATTAGACTTTAATTTGATTTGGACATGTTTTTAGGAGGTAATTTAATTATTGTTTGATTTTATATAAATGTTATGTATCTGATGTTAGCTGCCCTGAGCCCGACTTCGGCCGGGGAGGGCGGGATATAAATAAAAGTTTATTTTTACTTATTATTATTCCTTTGTAAGAAAATATGAAATAATGTAAAACCATTTTTGTAGGCCAAAAAAAAAAAATCAATGTGTGTGGGGGGATGACAAGAAATTTTCCGCACCAGGTACCACCTGACCTTCCTACGCCTCTGTAGTAAACTAACATGAACTTTGGATACTATGGATATATAATAGATGTTGTTGTTGTTCAGTCGTTTAGTCGTGTCCGCCTCTTCGTGACCCCATGGACCAGAGCACGCCAGGCACTCCTGTCTTCCACTGCCTCCAGCAATTTGGTTAAAATATAATAGACAGATTACAGTAAAAGATGCAGGAATTTTTTAAAGAAATGGAACCCATAGAGGGAGGTCCAAAGGTTCGAGAGAACCTTTTTCCAGTTTCTATTTTGTTTTTCCTTTGGAATTATTATGCTTGTGATGTATAATGTCTATGTAAAACTAATTTTAAAAAGTTACAGGTAGGTATCCGTGTTGGTCTGCCATAGTCGAAACAAAATAAAAAAATTCCTTCCAGTAGCACCTTAGAGACCAACTAAGTTTGTTATTGGTATGAGCTTTCGTGTGCATGCAGTTCAGACTGTGGCAGGAATCCACCCAGCACTCATGGGAAAAGGTGGTTTGATCTCTTAAGAGTATTCAAATGAAACTTTAACACATGATGAAAGCCTGTGATATCATCAGGACAAGTTATTTGTTGGTTACTGTTGTAATAATTGTTTTCTCAAAATTTATCTTCTGTACCATGAAAATAAATAAAAGCATTATTAAAAAAAAACCAAAAAAAAAACCTGTGAGCATCTATCTTGGGTGCTGTACTCTCTTGGTTCTAAGCTACTGAAGAGAATGGACGTGCTTCCTTTCTGTCTCCAGTGCAGTCTTTTAGGTAGGCCTGGTCCCAAGTTCCACCAGGCTCAAGGACACAGCCTCACCTTATAGAGCGGGTGGCACATGGGGAGGTGGCGCAGGGTGGCCATGGTGAACACCTCCGCCAGCAGGTGCGTCCGGAGCAGGTGGGTGATGACCTGGTGCACATGGAAGTCAGCGTTGCGCACCCAGGTCTTGGCCAGGATCCAGTCCCATTCAGGGTCACTTGGTAGGAAGATGGGAGCCTCTGGGCCAGGGGTCTGGCTGAGCTGTGGGGGGGTGGCAGAATACAACATTTGCTCCATTTATTCCTACTCTCTGTTTCCTGTTTCTTGGACAGTCTCTGACCCATAAGTCTCTGGTGAGATTCTTTATCAAAAGCTTTTCGATAAATCTGGTACCATCGCATCTTGTGCAGGGGTTACATTCTGTGCCTGGTACGTTTTGAAAAACATGTCTATTCAAACTGCCCCCTTGGAACTGCCCCACTGTGAGGATCCTTACCTTCCGAGCAACACAGAGAGCTTGTAAATTCTCTGCCCTGCTTATCAGGCTCTGGGATGCTGTCATGAGAGCATCCCAGACCCCAGTAAGCAAGGCAGAGAACTTGACGGCTCTTTCCATGCCAGGAAAACAAAGCACAAAAGGAGCATCATAGCTCTTTGCCTTGCATGCCATTAATTTCTGGGATTTCAAATGGCCATCTTTCAATCATATAAGTGCTGCCAGGAGGAGGTCAGCAATAACTCACACAGTGTCGGTGAAATTAACTCTTCGTTCAAAGACACAAACAGCTCAGGAGGCCAGGCGTAGTGAGAACAGCAACTATTCCTGGTAGATCTAGCCCCAATGAGGTTCTCGGGCCTTCGCACAGCTCCCTAAGTCTCCTCTTCCCCCAGGACCTTCCTAAGCAATCTGAGACTCCTTCATCTTGTCTCTCTTTGCTCCGCCCTTTTCATTCCTCCCCGTTTTCTGGGAGACCAGGCAGGGAAGGGAGTTGGTCGCAGCAGGAGGGGAAAGACCCCCTAGATTCTTCACCATCCCGACTCATTTCTGTTTCCTGGCCCCCTTTCTCTCCACTCTTCTCTCCTGGCTCCGAGTCTGAACTGCTCTCTGCCACAGCCTCTTCCTGCTCACTAAACCCTGTTGTCTCTTCAGCTTCCGACACCTTCTCCGCCGAGTCTGCTCCCTCTTCTGCCTCTGACCACTCATTGTCGTCCCGCCACCACTCCCTAGGCACTGAGCCTTATTCCCTCGGGGGGGGGGGGGGCTCCCCGGCTGCTGCCTCCCACCGCTCCTTGGTACCCAGTCAGTGCATGACAATAAGGTTGAAATAGTGCAAGTCGACTCTGCACAATTGACAGCATTACCCGATTTAAAGGACGAGGTTGCAGAGTACCGCGGAGAACCACCAGAGGTCGCCTTCGGTCCATGATGGAGGGACAACCTCCCCCTCCCCCCCTGCTATCTCCCAAAGGCAGATCCGCAGCATCTTCTAAGCCCACAGCCGCCCAAACCTGTTACCTGGATGGCAAGGGGCATGAGCTGCTCCTGGGCTGTGAGATGCAGCAAGCACAGAGGGGCTGCTATGTATTGCTGGCGGTTGTTGTTGATTCCTGCAGAGAGCCCCTCCAGGATGCGGTAGTCAGCAATGAAGATGGACCCCTTCTGTTTGGGAGAAGAGCACAAGCCTCGGTCAAAGCTCCATCTGGTACACAGGATGAGACCCTCCCTGCCCGCAGACTGTCTCGCCAGAGTGGTGCATGCTCTTGTTATCTCCCGCTTGGACTACTGCAATGCGCTCTATGTGGGGCAACCTTTGAAGGTGACCCGGAAACTGCAATTAATCCAGAATGCGGCAGCCAGACTGGTGACTGGGAGCGGCCGCCAAGACCATATCACACCGGTCCTGAAAGACCTACATTGGCTCCCAGGACGTTTCCGAGCACAATTCAAAGTAGAAGAAAAAGAGTTTGGATTTGATATCCCGCTTTATCACTACCCGAAGGAGTCTCAAAGCGGCTCACATTCTCCTTTCCCTTCCTGCCCCACAACAAACACTCTATGAGGTGAGTGGGGCTGAGAGACTTCAGAGAAGTGGGACTAGCCCAAGGTCACCCAGCAGCTGCATGTGGAGGAGCGGAGACGCGAACCCGGTTCACCAGATTACGAGTCTACTGCTCTTAACCACTACACCACACTGGCTGTCCTGTTGTGTTGGTGTTGAACTTTAAAGCCCTAAACAGCCTCGGCCCAGTATACCTGAAGGAGATGCTCCACCCCCATTGTTCAGCCGGACACTGAGGTCCAGCTCCGAGGGCCTTCTGGCGGTTCCCTCCCTGTGAGAAGTGAGGTTACAGGGAACCAGGTAGAGGGCCTTCTTGGTGGTGGCGCCTGCCCTGTGGAACTCCCTGCCATCAGATGTCAAGGAAAGAAACAACTACAGTGGTACCTCGGGTTACATACGCTTCAGGTTACATACGCTTCAGGTTACAGACTATGCTAACCCCGAAATATTACCTCGGGTTAAGAACTTTGCTTCAGGATGAGAACAGAAATCGGGCAGCAGCGGCGCAGCGGCAGGGGGAGGCCCCATTAGCTAAAGTGGTGCTTCAGGTTAAGAACGTTTTCAGGTTAAGAACGGACCTCCGGAACGAATTAAGTACGTAACCAGGGGTACCACTATTATCTGACTTTTAGAAGACATCTGAAGGCAGCCCTGTTTAGGGAAGTTTTGAATGTTTGATGTATTTATCGTGTTTTTAATATTCTGTTGGAAGCCGCCCAGAGTGGCTGGGGAAACCCAGCCAGATGGGCGGGGTATTAATATTAATAATAATAATAATAATAATAATAATAATAATAATAATATCATCATCATCATCATAAAAGAGGAGAGGTGTGTCTCTCCTGGTGCAACAGCATTTTCCCATCAGCCGAGCTGCAGAGCGCGTTCCCTCCTCACCTCCAGCTCCTTCTGCAGCGTGGTGGAGGCCCCAAGGGATTGGGCCACCATGTCCTGAGTCACAGGGAAGTTAGATGGAATCTCTGTGCATCTTTGGATCATTCTCGGGTTCAGACCGTTCAGAAACTGGTACCCAAAGAACGCGTCGTCCTTCCAGTGCTTCACCACGTATCCTAGGAACAGAGGGAGCTGCCTTAGACCGTGGCATCAAAACAAGCGAGAGCCTCAAAACACAAGAGCCTCAAGCCAGGGCTGGAGTGTGTTGGGCTTGCCCTGCGTGGAGAACATCTGATACAGGAAGGGTCTTCTCGGTTACTCTCTTCCTGATCCCAGATAGCATAGTCTACCTTTTACGTGGGTCTGCCTCCAGGAGTCACAAAATGAATGCAAAATTAATAGAAGAGTCCGATCTCCTGGTCAGTTACCGATCAATTTTATTTTATTTTTTAACTAGCGGACCCGGTCACGCGTTGCTGTGGTTTTTGAAATGTTTTTGTAATGCTTAGGTCTAATGTTGAATTTAGGTTAGGTTAGATTATGTATAATATACACAGGCATGTAAAAAGGGGGGGGGGGGTTCTGTGTCCATGGAAACCCCAAAGGTGATCCAGCCCAACCCCAGGCAAGGCCACCTCAGTGCCAATCATTGTGGTGGGCGGAGTCATCCGACCGTCTCCCGGCTTCCTTCTTTCCTTCGTCCCTCCATTTTTCCTTTCTTCCTTCCCTGTTTCCTTCCTTCCTTCCTTTGTCCCTCCTTCCTTTTCTCTGTCCTGCATTCAGGACAGTCTGCATTCAGGGTTTTTTTGTTAGGGTGTTTTTTGGTTTTTTTGGAAGGGGGCTGTACAGTTTTCCTTTCAGTGTCAGGCAGTGTGGTGTAGTGGTTAGAGCGACTCCCATCCTCCCTGATCACTGGCAATGCTGGCTAGGAATGATGGGAGTTGCAGTATAACAACATAAAGGGACCCACGGTTGAGAAAGGCCGGGTTAGAGTGTCTGACTAGGACCCGGGAGACCCGGGTTCGGATCCCCACTCAGGCATGAAGCTCACTGGGTAGCCTCAGGCCAGTCACTGCCTCACACTGCAACCTACCTCACAGGGTTGTTGGGGGGATTAAATGAGGAGTGGAAAAACTATATAAGCCACCTTCCAGTCCATGGAGAAAAAGGAGGGATATAAATGCAACCAACCAACCAATTTCTTGTTCTCTTTTGCTGTCTACTAACCTCCCAGCTGAAAGCCTCAAAGACTGGCCTGCTGAGTTAGATTGGTAATTATGACATTTAGTGATCTCATTTGCTCAAGAACTTATAGCTGTTTTGCAACTGGAGTGGGTTAGGCGGCGATCATGCAATTTTCCCAGCCTGATTGCTTTGTCAATGCCAGTTATTACTTCATACCATTCATTAGTTGGTGCAAACTGTCTCAAATTGCTTTAAGTTGCTTCACATTTCATTATAGGTACATTGCTTTATTATTTTGCAGACTTTGCTTCATATCCAACAAATTCTGCAAGCTTTCCTAAGGCCATTAAGCTTTGGACGCCAGTGAACCGAGCTACTCCCTGTTCCGCCGCTGAGCAAATTAAAAGCTTGACTGAAGGATCCAATGAGCGTCAGCACATTGGCCAGGATATGACGCTAACCTCGACTGGATCTCCCAGTGAGCAAAAGCATGTTCGGGCACATTATATCAGTGGCAACCACTTTTGGGCTTCACAGATCCCATTCACAGTAGGATCCATTGTGTTACTAAATCAGGAAAGAGCTGAGGGCCCAGATTTCTGAAAACCAACCCCCCATCTCTAGGTAGCTGGAGACGAAATTCACACTATGGGGGTCTATCAGAGGCTGCTTGCAGTGAGTTTTTAACAGGGCTGCCATCTTACTGGATAAATCCGTCTCGGTGAACAAGAAGACTTTGTTGATATCTTCCAGCTTCTCCCAGGACTCTTGGCTGGTGGAGTACCCTCTCAGCTTGAGCTCTACCTGCCTGAGGTCAGAAGGGAACAAAGTGGGGATGAACGTCAAGGGGTGAGGATGAAATGTGCTCTTCCTTGTCCTTTAAAGGTGCCTCATGAACAGGAAACAGCCCCCCCTCCTCCCCGCTGCCAATCTATTACAGTGGTACCTTGGTTCTCCAACTTAATCCGTTCCGGAAGTCCGTTCCAAAACCAAAGCGTTCCAAAACCGAGGCGCGCTTTCCCATAGAAAGTAACGCAAAACGGATCGATCCGTTCCAGACTTTTTAAAACAACCCCCAAAACAGCAATTTAACATGAACTTTCCTCTCTGACGAACACATTGGTCCATAAAACGAAAGCAATAAACAGTACTGCAGTAACACAATCAATCAATCAGTAGCTGAACTGGGTTCCATGCAGTCACACACACACACACAAAAGAGCCACAAAAATGCAAATTGAATAGCAAAAACAGACAGAGCTCAGCGTAACACTCAAAACGGAGCACGTTTGGCTTCCGAAAAACTTTCGCAAACCGGAACACTTACTTCCGGGTTTGCAGTGTTTGGGTTCCAAGTTGTTTGAGAACCAAGGTACCGCTGTACTTACTGAAAGCATTTGTGCGCTGCAATAGCAATACCATTTGGGGCAGCTTCCAAAGCTAAAATACAACAGCGAATCAATCATCAATAGAAGTCAACACAAGAATTTCAGCAGCGGCTAGTAAAACAGTGTAACACGATACAGAGAGCATCACTAAATGCAAGAAGACACCATCCCCACCCCATGACCTTCTCATGGAGGAAAGACATGGTGGATGAGCGATCTCACATGCTCTTTCTGAGGAGGCCTGCCTGGCACCAGCCTCATCCTCCTTTTGGCGCCACACAAAGACAGTTTTTTGCTGGACAGCTCCGTCGGTTAGAGTATGGTGCCAATAACACCAAGGTCGCAGGTTCGATACCCATATGGGGCAGCTGCATATTCCTACATTGCTGGGGGTTCGAGTAGATAATCCCTTCCAACTCTACAATTCTATTTTCCTGGGTATTCAGGCAGCACAAATGATATGATACTGAAATGTTCCATCTGCTTTCAATACGTGTACATAATTTCATTATTATATTATTATTTTACTTTGGTTGTCAGTCACTTTTGGACTTTTTTTGGTATGTCCCGCTTGGCGGATTTCTGAGGGGATATACTGAGACCTTTCCTAGGCATTGTAGGAGGTACGAAAGGCCAGAGCAACACTGACTAGCATTATTCCTCCTTCCAGAATTCTCCTTCCCCTTGTCTGCTTGTTATGTATTCAGTGGTCTGTGTTTGCCTGAGCTTGAGTCTGGACTAAGGATTCTGAGCCCCTGTGTTCTGATGCAATACATGATATCCAATCACAGAACATTTCAGGATTTGGGCCTCTGCCATTGGCCCTTGAACTCTGAGTCCTGATTCGCAGCGTGGAAGTTTAGACAGCCAATCACGATGGGGGTGGGAGTGGCCCAGGCCTTCAGAAATGTATATAAGCAGTTGCTCTGCCCCTGTCAGGGAAGCGGGTGGCGCTGTGGGTTAAACCACAGACCCTAGGGCTTGCCGATCAGAAGGTCGGCGGTTTGAATCCCCACGACGGGGTGAGCTCCCGTTGCTCGGTCCCAGCTCCTGCCCACCTAGCAGTTCGAAAGCATGTCAAAGTGCAAGTAGATAAATAGGTACTGCTGCAGCGGGAAGGTAAACGGCATTTCTGTGCGCTGCTCTGGTTCGCCAGAAGCGGCTTTGCCATGCTGGCCACATGACCTGGAAGCTGTACGCTGGCTCCCTCGGCCAATAAAGCGAGATGAGCTCCGCAACCCCAGAGTCGGTCACGACTGGACCTAATGGTCAGGGGTCCCTTTACCTGTACCTTGCCCCTGTTGTCCAGTTCTGTTAGTTCAATAAAGGTTCTTGCTGTTATCACTGTGTCTTGCCTTGTGGGAATCCACCTACACTTCACTGCTTACCACAGACCCTGGGCTGGAACTGCCTGTGCGTAGCCCAGAAAGTGGTCTGCATTAAGGAACGTGATCTGCCACCAACATTGCGGCTTCTTTCCCCAAACTTACTGGGCTTTGGAGCGATTGGCAAAATCCACTGCTTTGACGAAAGAAAACCTGATGTTTGTGTCCAGTTCCTCTGTGGATGCAACGTCCAGGTGGAAAGGGATGCCCTCAGCAAACTTCTTCCACCTGTGCAGAAGGAAATCAGTATCACAATGTCATGGACTGGTTGGATGCAAAGGAAGGGTGGGAGGAACCAGCTGGGGAACCACCAAGAGAAGAAGGCCCAGAGCCCAAAGACTGGTGTTGGGACGATGCTAAGTAGTCAGAGGGAGAACCCTGGGAAGAAGAGATATCGGAAGTTGAAGAGGCAACACGGCTTAGTGAGCGGGGAGAGGACTAGAAGCACAAACAGACACACACACCCCTGAGAGCTGGAGGCAGAACCCAGGAATCCATTACATAGACACACAAACCACACACAGGTTGCATTCCTAGAAATTTACAGCAGCCACACTCACTCGTAGCAAGACTGTCTGTGCTGAAGCTGCTTCTTCCGATGGTCCTGGAGTAAAGGAAGAGTATCCATGGCTGGTGTCTTCGCTGGAGGGACACACACACACACAGAGATGGTGTTTATTATGTCAGTCTGCTTCATTCGGTTCAGATCTGGTACAGTGGTACCTTGGTTCTCAAACGCCTTGGTACTCAAACAACTTGGAACCCAAACACTGCAAACCCGGAAGTAAGTGTTCTGGTTTGCGAACTTATTTCAGAAGCCGAACATGCTCAGTTTTGAGCGCCACGCTTCCATATGGAGTGTTATGCTGAGGTCTGTCTGTTTTTGCTATTTATTTTGCGTTTTTGTTTTTGCGGCTCTTTTGGTTTTGTATTTGTGACGGTGTGGAACCCAGTTCAGCTACTCCTTGATTGATTGTGTGACTGCAGCACATTGTTTCTTGCTTTCGTTTTATGGATCAATGGTCTTGTTAGATAGTAAAATTCATGTTTAAATTGCTGTTTTAGGGGTTGTTTTAAAAAGTCTGGAACGGATCGATCCATTTTGCATTGCTTTCTATGGAAAGTGCGCCTTGGTTTTGGAACGCTTTGGTTTTGGAACCGACTTCTGGAACGGATTAAGTCTGAGAACCAAGGTACCACTGTAGTTTATATTTTCTTATGAACAGCAAATACCCTTGATCACCGGGGGGGGGGCATGCTGTCCAAACAATCAACAGGCTAAAAGATGATTTTGCAGAGTAGGGACCCACTTCTCCCTCCCTCCCTCCCTCCCTCCCTCTCTCTCTCTCTCCCTCCCTCCCTCCCTCTCCCTCTCTCTCTCCAAGCAGGTCCACTTACCCGTCCCCTCCCTCAGCTCCAGGGTATCAGAGCCCGCAATCCACTGATAGCATGGAAATCTGTAGACTTCTCCTTTGTGGGACGTCACAGTGACAAAGTTACAGTACCAGCTAGTGGAGAGCACATTAAATGCAGCTTCTTTGTGGAGACGGAGAAGCACGATTTCCCCCAGCTCCTGCTCACAGGTGACTTTGTAGTCATGCACCTGCAACGGAAAAGTCGTGAGAGCCAGAGGCAGCCTTAGGAAGCAGGAAGGGATGATAAAGAGACAGATTTCAACTCCAGGTGAAAAACCTCACCTTTAACTTAGCCTGTAGGCTCTACAGGAATTATCAAAGTCCTCAGCCATCCTTGGTGCTGCGGCCCTCAGAAGAACCCCATCCTCACTCAGGCAGCTAGCTGCTTGTTGGACTAACCTACTGTTGGACTAGCTTGTTGGACTAGCTCTACCTCTCTTTCAAATCAGAACCAGTGAAGGCGGTGAAGGTCCTGTGTGAGTGCCTGGAGGCGGTTGGAGGATGGATGGCGGCTAACAGATTGAGGTTGAATCCTGACAAGACAGAAGTACTGTTTTGGGGGGACAGGGTATGAGCGGGTGTGGGGGACTCCCTGGTCCTTAACGGGGTAATTGTGCCCCTGAAGGACCAGGTGTTCAGCCTGGGAGTCATTTTGGACTCACTGCTGTCCATGGAGGCGCAGGTTAATTCTGTGTCCAGGGTGGCTGTCTACCAGCTCCATCTGGTACGCAGAATGAGACCCTCCCTGCCCGCAGACTGTCTCGCCAGAGTGGTGCATGCTCTAGTTATCTCCCGCTTGGACTACTGCAATGCGCTCTACGTGGGGCTACCTTTGAAGGTGACCCGGAAACTACAATTAATCCAGAATGCGGCAGCTAGACTGGTGGCCCCCAGGACCACATAACACCGGTCCTGAGAGAACTACATTGGCTCCCAGTACGTTTCCGAGCACAATTCAAAGTGTTGGTGCTGACCTTGAAAGCCCTAAACGGCCTCAAAGGCCCAGTAGACCTGAAGGAGCGTCTCCACCCCCATCGTTCAGCCCGGACACTGAGGTCCAGCGCCGAGGGCCTTCTGGCGGTTCCCTCACTGCGAGAAGCAAAGCTACAGGGAACCAGGCAGAGGGCCTTCTGGGTAGTGGCACCGCCCTGTGGAGCGCCCTCCCAGCAGAGTGATAAACAACTATCCTACATTCAGAAAATACCTGAAGGCAGCCCTGTCTAGGGAAGTTTTTAACCTGTGATATTTTGATGTATTTTAAATATCTGTTGGAGGCTGCCCAGAGTGGCTGGGGAGACCCAGCCAGATGGGCGGGGTACAAATAAAAAAATTATTATTATTATTACTGTTATTGATGGATGCAACAAATAGAATAACAAATAGAATTTACTTGCGCTCAGCACCCCCTGCCCCCAAATAGAAGCAGACACGGTGTTTGTCTCTGTCTGCAAAGATAGCAGTTTCTGGGACGGAAGGGGGAAGTGAGGTTATCTTGAGAAGGGAACTAATCACAAAACTTGCTTGGAAATCAAGTTCCCCAGGGGAGGAACTGGTGGGATGGGATTCTTGCGATTTGCTTGCTTGAGGGCAAAATTTTATCCTGTTCTGGACGTGGCCATATATTCTACTGATAGTTGTTTGTCTCACACTATAAAAACCCCTGCTCTCTGCTCTAGGTACGAGGCTCAGCTTTCGGGAGCTATCCCACTGAAGCCAGCTGCGCAGCTTAATAAACCAAAGGCTTTTCCACGGAGAACCCAGTGTCTGTCTTATTAACTGAGAATCCTGCAACATTATAAGAAAATTTGGGGTTGGCTTTTAAAGTCCAACTCCCCATCAAGGACCAATATCCCAGAATCTTCCTGGTGTAGAACAGAATGTCCCTATTTTCATCAGAGAAATGTTGGAGGGTATTGCAATTGGTGTGGATGAGGCCCATTCATTGCATTTATGTACTGCCCCTCATCCGGAGATAACAGGGCCCTCCTTTTCCCCCCAAGCCGCTCACGGCGGTGTACATGGGTCACCCCATCTCATTTAATCCCCACTACAACCCTGAGAGGTAGGGTTAGGCTGAGAGAGGCAGTGGACTGGCCCCCAAGGTCACCCAGTGAGCTTCGTGCCGAGTGGGGATTCGAACCCTGGTCTCCCCCAGGTTCTAGTCCAGCACTCTAACCATTGCACCACGCTGAACTGCCTACGCTGAGTCAGACCATTGGTCCATCTAGAGCCGTACAATCCATCACTGGGGAAGCTCGAGGGTCTCATTCCCTTCCGGGGGCCACATGTGGATGGTGGGCTGGTCAGAGGCAAAGGTAAAGCAAAGGTAAAGGTAAAGGTACCCCTGACCATTAGCTCCAGTCGCAGACGACTCTGGGTTGCGGCGCTCATCTCGCTCTATAGGCCGAGGGAGCCGGTGTACAGCTTCCAGGTCATGTGGCCAGCATGACTAAGCCACTTCTGGCGAACCAGAGCAGCGCACGGAAACGCCGTTTACCTTCCCGCCGGAGCGGGGTACCTATTTATCTACTTGAACTTCGTGCTTTTGAACTGCTAGGTTGGCAGGAGCAGGGACCGAGCAATGGGAGCTCACCCCGTCGCGGGGATTCGAACCGCGCCGACCTTCTGATCGGCAAGCCCTAGGCTCTGTGGTTTAGTCCACAGCGCCAGCCACGTCCTGAGGCAAAGATAGGGCAGAGCAATTAATCTTAATTTCACCTTTGTACAGTAGACAAATTCCTACACACGCTTGCACACTCCTCTGCCCTCCACCTGGGCAAAGGAGAGGGATTATCAAAATTGCAGGATGTTTTCCACCATTGTGAAGTCACATGGGGAGGGATGCATCCTGCGCAGATTCTCAAGGACCCGATAGAGTGGACCGGAAGACTGCGTTTTGGCCCCAGGACTGGACTGTGTTTCCCCACTCCTCATCCACACTGATTGCATACCCTTCATTCATAAATAAATGCATTCCTTTGCTGGACTTGGTTTTCTTCAGAACAAGACCACTACAAAAGCCGCTTGCAACAGAGTACAGCTCAAGTTGAGAAAGAAAATGTAAGTTTCACAACCTAGTTCTTCCGGATATTCTCCGGTTACGGGAACCAGGGGTTTGCCAACAGGAAGGAAGGAAGGAAGAAGAGGAGGAGGAGAGGGGGAGGGGGGAGGAGGAGCAGGAGTTTGGATTTGATATCCCGCTTTATCACTACCCAAAGGAGTCTCAAAGCGGCTCACATTCTCCTTTCCCTTCCTCCCCCACAACAAACACTCTGTGAGGTGAGTGGGGCTGAGAGACTTCAGAGAAGTGGGACTAGCCCAAGGTCACCCAGCAGCTGCATGTGGAGGAGAGGAGACGCGAACCCGGTTCCCCAGATTACGAGTCTACCGCTCTTAACCACTACACCAAACGTCATGAAACTCACTTCTGAGAAAAAAGAAGAAACACCCACCTGATTTCCCTACAGGAGGGCAATCCGTTGCAGGAGATACAGAGTGGAAAAACAGGCGGTGGGGGAAGGGTTAAGCACCAGCTCACCTTCCCCTGCCCTTCAAAGCCCCATTATCGCTCTTGCACTCAGAAATGCAGCCTGGATTTTGTTGGAATGTGTTTTTTTGTTTTTTTGTTTTTTTTGAAAATGGTTTTTATTGACTTTCAAATTTTAACAATTATAAAAGAACTGAACAAAAAAACATTGATCAAGGAGCACAGGAAACCACTGATTAAACCACTGATTAAATTGTATAAACCTGGAAATAATTGGAATTGTTTTTGATATTCATTGGAATCTGTATAATTGGCAAAACTCTGGTAATATTGGGTAATTGTTGAAAAATTAATTTAAAAATGTTTTTAAAAATTAATTTTAAAAATGTTTTAAAAAGAAATTACATGGGTGGAGCCTTGAGATTTCCATTCTTCTCCTGACCTAATTTTAAAGTCATCAAGTTTCAGACAGAGTTAAACTTGCTTCGGGGGAAAGTGGAGAAGACCACACAAAATTAATAGGGCCAAGATGTCTCGTATTATTTTGAATTAATATTCCATGAAATCATCATTAGACATTTTTATATTGTTGGGGTTTTATTCAAAACTCAGTGCATATAGAACGCTCTGTTTAAATGTCACTGGAAGCGTTTAACTGGATAACCACTGACTTGTTACACAATATTAGGAAGGGGGGGAGCTATGCCCAGAGGGGTAGAAATAAATGCACCTAACTATTTATCAGCAAGTTTTTAACATGGAAAGCATGAGCAGGCAAAAGAGAAGGTTGATTTCAGGCACGTATCAAACCAGCAAATCAAACACACAAACACAATTTATTCTCAGGAGAAAATGCAACAACATATTTTTTCCATTTTCCCAGTAGCAGAAAAGCATACTTAACATTTTACTTCTTAAATATTATTATTTTGCTCCTTCGGGAAGATTTGACTCCGCTTTTTTCAGTATCCCAGCTCATCGGAGGGAAATGTAAAATATGCCCTTTTTTAAAAAAAGAAATGCTCCGCTGCCCCCCCCCCAACCCATCCTGCTCAGAACCACTCACCGCTCCTCTGTAGAAATCTGGGCCCCAGTTGTCCAGCACAGTTTTGGGGCTTTCGCCATGGGTGCCCACCAAGGTGGCAAAAATAGAGTCAATGGTGCCAGCATTGAGCTGCTTCCCAGTCACCACCTGGAGGTTGTATGTGGCCATGCTGGAGGCTCAGGTAATGTGGAGTGGGCTAGCTGGCGGGCACGACCCCTTGGGAGCAGGATGTTCAGGACGTCCCAGGCACCCACCTCTCTACCTCTTCTCTCAATAATGGGTCCTGCGAATAAGCCAACCTTTTCAGCAAAAAGGAACAGCCCCACCCCCTTCCTACAGCAAAGCTCCACCCCTGGTGCCCAGGTGTCAGAAGAGGAGGGTGAACTTTCATGCAGATGACCAAGCCATCCATGCCTGGAGCAGCCAAATTCTTGAGAGAGAGAAGACTTGAGGAAAGAGGAGGAAAAGAAAAGAACGAAGTGGGCAGAGATTAAAGAAACAAAGTGTGGTTTGATTTCACCACTTTTGGCAACGGTAAAACTAACGATTCATCTCCTCCCCAGTATAGGAAGGTTTGGGGGGGGGGGGTCTTGAAGTAAACGGCTCTTTTGATAGATTTAATAAATTTTGGTGTGTATTATGATTGGCGTGTAAATGATTATTCCTTTGCTACACCTGCTGAGGAGTAATGGCACATTTTTATTCTTATGACACCCGGAACCACAGGGTCTGTTGTGGGTGGGGAGGGGGGTTTCGTTTCAATTGCAGTTTGTTAGTTACAGTGCTCCAGTTCAATTTGGTTTGCTGGTTGAGGGAAGGGTGAGGGTGCGATGCAATTGCATCCACATACTTTATTGAACAGATAGCTTCCTCTACTGATGGATTTACTTATTCTCAAAAACCCTATAATTTTGGGGGGGGGGGAGAGAAAAGCAGGGCCGGATTTAGATGAAGAAAGGCCCTAGGCCAGGGGTAGGCAACCTAAGGCCTGGGGGCCGGATGTGACCCAATTGCCTTCTAAATCCGGGGAGCCCACGGGAACCAGCGCGTTTTTATAATAATAATAATAATAATAATTTATTATTTATACCCCGCCCATCTGGCTGGGTTTCCCCAGCCACTCTGGGCGGCTTTCAACAGAAAATTAAAATACAACAATCTATTAAACATTAAAAGCCTCCCTAAACAGGGCTGCCTTCAGATGTCTTCTAAAACTCTGGTAGTTGTTGTTCTCTTTGACATCTGAAAGGAGGGCGTTCCACAGGGCGGGTGCCACTACCGAAAAGGCCCTACCGAAAAGTAGAATGTATCCTTTTATTTAAAATGCATCTCTGGGTTGTTTGTGGCGCCTGCCTGGTGTTTTTACATGAGCATGATGTGTGCTTTTATTTAAAATGCATCTCTGGGTTATTTGTGGGGCATAGGAATTCATTCATATTTTTTTTCAAAATATAGTCCGGCCCTCCACAAGGTCTGAGGGACAGCCCACGGCTGAAAAAGTTTGCTGACCCCTGCCCTAGGCTACTCCACTTGTGAGGCCCCTCCCAATCTTGAAAAACTCCTCTCTTCTGAGCAGTTAATGACTTGACTGTAAAGCTAAGAAACAGCCGCACAATTGCTTCCACAATAGGAAAGGCCATCTGAATTTTCCCCTTGTCTATCATTTGATAAAGGTCTGCATGAGACAGAGAGTGAGTGCTCTGCTGTAAGCCTATGGCTTTGTCTCACATACAGGTGAAAGTGCAGAAGTTCATCAATAGGTTTCAGGTCGGAGCCTAGGCTGTGGTTTATATCTTCAAACTTCAAAATCCCCTTTGAAGACGGTATGTTTATGTTTAGATAATAAGGTCAGGAATTTAACGGTTTCAGGTCAATATCTCCTGGGTATGCTTCCATCAACAGTTCAACACCTTGCTGAATTTCTTGCTTAGATGCTACCAGAATAGCAAGAATGGAAAAACAATTGTGCAACATCACTGTACACAGTACTTCTTTTTAAATTGGCTTCCAGTGCATCTAATATAGGAATAAAGGATTTCATCCTAAACTTATCTCTTGAAGAAAGTGCATCTAAGGCATCAGGTGCACTTCTGTCATTTCTTTGCCGTTCCCTCGCTCTTTGTCTCCTTGTTTTGTAATTAACATTTGGCAAGGTGGCTTCTGCTTGTTTCTCAAGCTCATCAAAGTCTTCTCTTTTAAAAAATCCAGTGTGCAAACTTGCACAAGAACTCAATAACAGGTCTGATTTCTTAAGGGCTTTGCTGATCTTGTGAAAATGACCTAGCACACAGATTTATATCTCTAAGATTCTGCAGATTGTGCCTGTGAACTAGGGCCCCACAAAAAAATGTGCAAGTTGGGCCCTAGAGTTTCAAATTGGCCCCCACTAGCTGGCCCTGAGTCTCATAGTTGCTGGGCCCGGGTTGCCCTGCCCTCACATGAAGTCTTGGGTTTGCAATTTTGGGAGAGGGGAGACTGCCCGCTAGGGGGCAGGTGGGCGGGCTGGGTAGGCCCCCTAGATCTAGAGGCCCTAGGCTTCAGCCTACTTAGCCTATACATAAATCCGGCACTGGAGAAAAGAAGCAAAGTGGATGCAGAACAACACCGAAAACAACTTTTGAGGAAATATGTTGTTCAGCTACCGCCAGAAAACTGGAGTCATCGTTGCACAACACCGGAAGGTGTGTTTGTGGTTTGTTTCTTCATTGTTAGACTTAACCAGCTGTGCTTGAGAAATATTGCTCGTGCCCGTCATTGCGAAGATCCACTGCCGATCTGCCTCTCCTCATCTGTAACAGAGCTGCCTGGCCTGCAGAAACTCAGGCCAAGAGGCAGAAACTCAGCTGGTGACGTTTTCTAAGTAGGCAAATTAGTGCAGCTAATAATAGTCTTTCCCCCAAAGGAACCATTTAGCATCTGTCTGTGTGCAGTTGGGCCAGCTCAGGAACACATCCTGACTCCTTTTTGGGAGGGCTGGGGGTGAGCCAGCCCTAACTTGGTTTAAGGGCAGAACCCCAAATCCAGTGTAAGCCCCGCTTGGGCAGGTCAAATAATCCAACACACCCCTGAGGATCACTAGTCTGGCCCTTTAATTGCAGAGTTCGCACATACAGTCATTTATGGACCAGCTGCAAAGCGCCTACTGGGCATCCCCATAGGATACAGAGTATAAGGATCGCCTCTTCCATGTCGCAATGATGCATATATTGTACACATACATTTTTAGCCTCCCCCAACCCCACAGATGCTACCGCTGCCCTGTAGGCTACCCTCCCCGCTCAGATCTGCAAAATAACATTGCAAAAAACAACAACCCCATATACATATATAATTAAATAAAATATCCCAATGCTGATAATAAGAATGAAGAAAAAAAGTACAATTTGTACACAGTCTATGAAAATGATAGACAAATTCTGAGGCCAGCCAATCCATGCCCAGTGGGGAAATGGTGATTGATTACCACTGCCTGCCCCTTTAAGGAAAATATTTTTTGCCTGGTGGCAAATAACAAAAATCCCTTTGAAGAAATATAATCTTATATACATACTGCTCAATTGCACGCGCCATCTCACCACAGGATGGCATGTCTTCTAACGGTTTTGCCTGCAGATAGATACCGGGAGCAAAAGTATTGCTCTGCGTATTGAGCAAACTTCTGAAATTCAGACAAAGGCGGTCAACCACAGATGACACCCCCCCCACCGCCCCGAGGATCAATTCCAACAACCTCTTTGAAACCAATTATTTGAATCTGAAGATGAAAATGAGCCAGGTTTTCCAAGTATCATCTGGGATTTCTGAGGAAAAATCGCTGCGGTGAGTAAATTTATAGCCAAAACCCTTTTTGAAAGCTGATTTACGCTTTTCTGAAACGTAGCTCATAACACACAGGCTGTTTCAAGGGACATCCCATTGAGAAAACTCTTCCGGGGTGCAGAATACTATTTGCAATATCAGAACAAATGTTTAACACGTCCTCAAACTTGCCCCAAATCCTTCCTCATCTCCTTGAATGCTTGGCCAGGCTGCAGAATGTCCAGCTGGAGGCTTAATGTTGAATACTAAATGACATCCCAGAGAGAGCCATATTCTCACCCGGGAGATTTGGGGCTGCAGTCAAAATACTCCACACCCTCCTCACTTCTCCACTCTAAACAGCCCAGTCCCAAAGTATCTGTTTGCTGTTCTTTATTACTGGTTCTAAAGAAACGTCAGGGCTCAAGGGTTTGTAATAAGCGGCCACCCCCTTAAGAAGAAAAGCCAATTTCTGAAAGTCCTGCAAGGATTCCCATCAGGAAACGCTGTCATCTAGTGGTTAGCTATAGGAGCTGAATTCCCAAAGGATTGTTCGCTTGCTTAAAGATGGGGCCATGATGAATCTCCAGGCACATCCTGTCTGATAAGGCTCCTCAACCTCCCCCCACCCAGTTTAATCTCCTCATTTAATCTCCTCTATGGAATCACTGCCTGCAAGCATCCTGCATTGGCCACAAGAAACCATGACAGAGTCAGTCCCGTCCCCCCCTTGACCCTGATCTTCTCCGAAGAAAGCCGCTCCGAAAACAGGCCTCCTTCTGCGTCCATCCTTCCATTATAGTCTGCGACAATGGAGGCAAGTGCCTCTGGTGAGAGAGAAGAATCCACAGCCGTTCTCGGATTTGGCCGGATGTCCCGACGCACGCTGGCCACATTCGGTTTTCCTTTTTTGGTTGGAGAGTGAATCCTAGGTTGGCCAAAGGTCCTTTGTGCACCAGAGCCAGCAAGAGTGGCAGAGGAAGAGATAAGAGTGAAGAAAGGGTGAGTCCAAGATGGCCGCGGGCGAAGGAGGCTGCAAGTCCCTCGAGCACCAACTGCTGATTCACCCCCCTTCCAAAAGTCGCTCCTGACTACCTGCCTCGCAGGCTGTGTGAAAGGCCTCATCAGAGTTGGTCAGAAAGTGGCGGCAGGTGCAGGCCACAGGTCTCTGTTGCTGTTTGAGCTGCATAAACAGGAGAAGCAAAGTTAGGTAACACCACAGAATCATAGAGGATCATCTAATCTAATCCCCTGCAGTGCAGGAATATGCAGCTGTCCCTTACGAGGATCGAACCCACAACCTTCGCACTGTCAGCAACACACACTAATCAACCGAGCTATCCAGCTGATGAAAAGTGTGAAACAACAACAACAAACTTTATTTGCGTAGCCTACGGGCCATTGCATCAAAAGACACATATTACAGATACTGGTAAAAAGCCCTATATAAACCAATAAAATGAGCTGAATCAGGATTCAAGTGTGAAATGCCCCGGAGCAATCCACTCCACTATGGGGTGCTCTAGGTCATATCTCTATGGCCAGAGAAAGAAATATCGTATTTTTTGCTCCATAAGACTCACCTTTTTCCTCCTAAAAAGCAAGGGGAAATGTCTGTGCGTCTTATGGAGCGAATGTGTGGTCGATCGCTGGCTCCCTTTCTGGCCCCGCCCCCTTGCCCAGGCCTCCATTGCTGAATGTTCTGCAAACGGAGACTGTTTGTTTCCCCAGCGACATGTGACGGGCTGATTAGATTATCTGTCTAGAAACTGTAGAAACAGCTCCCTTTCCTTTCCTAAAGAAGCTGCAGAACTGTGAGTTAAACCCCATAAAAACAGGAATTTTTCCCTTTGCAAAGTAAGCTCAACAACTTTGAGCTGATCCTCAAAAAAGGGGGGCTTTTCCCCTTTGAAAAGAAGCTGCACAACTTTGAGCTGATCCTCAAAAAAACGGGGCTTTTTTCCCCCTTTCCTCCTCTACAAACTAGGTGCGTCTTATGGTCAGGTGCGTCTTGTGGCGCGAAAAATACGCAAGTAGGCCGTAGGAAGTCCTATGATACACTATCCTGTGCTGCAGCATATGGAATCACAGAATCATAGAACTGTGATCCCAGGGTCATCTAGTCTGACCCCCAGCAGTGCAGGAATCCCTGATAGAAGGCTGTCCAACCTCTGTTTAAAAACCTCCAACAAAAGACAGCCCGCCACCTTCCGAGGGAGTCCATTCCACAGCTCAACAGCTCTTGTTGTAATAGAAGTTAGGGTGCCTTAAAGGGCTGGAGAAATCCGGCTTCTCATTTTCCCATTCTTTTCCCACCACATTTCCACACCAGTTTGCCCCGTCTTCTTTTTTTTTTAAGTCCTCGCATTTCTTATACATGTTTTTGTACGCAATTTTGCCCAATACACACATTTTTGCAATGATACTCGCTGATATGTGCAATTCTTTACCCCCCCCCCAATACATGCATTTCTTTACACATTATTTGGTTGAAGATCCACGATGCAGAATGTGGAGAAGTATAAACGCCGAAGGGTCTTGTTCAGGGCATGGCAAATTAGGTAGCTTCACCCTGAAACCGACCTGAATTTCTCCCCCAATCTCTAACATCTTCAAATCCAGAAACCAGGCAGAGGAAAGAGAAAATGCAGGTGGCTCAAAGCTACATGCTGGAGATGGGGCATTAGAAGGGAAGAGAGAAGACACCAGAATCCTTTCTCCACACCCCTGAAGTAACAGGAGGAGTCGGGGAAGATCACATTTTGCAAGGATGGGAGAGGAGCTCAAAGTCTCTTGGAGATCAGAGGCTGGGCATGCAAATCAAGGACACATGCTTCACTCCCCCATCTGTCCCAGCCTCACCTCCATCACAAGTGGGCTCATGTTAACATGGCTGCTCCCTGGCTACACATGCCCGCGTGCTTTCTCTAGCTTCTTCCTTCGGTCTTCTGGGATCTCGTGCATGCTTATCCCATGGTTGCTTGCCCTGGAAGTAGAGAGGAGAAACAGGGGGTTCGTGTGGAGAAGGGGGCCGTGTCCCCCAAGAGTCCAGAACCCACCCTATTCTGTTCCAAAGCTGGATGTTCTGTTCCTTGTCCTCTTAACTTACCCTGGCTGTAGGTCAGGGGGTGTGGGGATAGGTTTGTTAAAGCCCGCGCGGCCTGTGAGCCAAAATGTCTCTTCAGTGCCTTTTCCCTGCGAAGAAAAAGAAAGAGGCTGATGCGGGTGCGAGGACATGTTTCGAGTGAACTCCCTGAGCACCAAGAGCAGCAGCCCAAAAAGAATCCTTGCAACAGGTGACACCAGAAGCGCTTTGCCAACTTCACCCGACACAGCAGTTCCCAAGGCAGGTGCTACCTCCCCTTGTGGGGGGCAGTGGGATTACCTGGTGGGGTGGGCCTAAGAGGCAAGGGGGCAGCGGTGTGCTAAGAATTTACTTCTAAACCACCTCTTAATGGTTCATGCCCAGGTGAGGGAATAACACCTTAAAGAGAAATGCAGCCAAGAAAGATATACAAGCTTAGTGTCCCAGTTTATTAACAGATAAGCGACAGCATCTCTAAGCCAGGAGTTCAGAGAACCACCAGTTAGGAGAACTGTGTCCGAGGCACATTTTAGCACAGCTTACATAGGGTTTTTCAGAAACATACAGGTTTTAGCTCATAGAATGTATACGTGAAAGGTCAGGGAGCTAAAACTGTCTTGCTTCACTTTACAGGTAGGTAGCTGTGTTGGTCTGCTGTAGTCAAAACAATTTTTTTTTTAAAAAAATTCCTTCCAGTAGAACTTTGCTTCACTTTGTTATTCTCATCCACCCATTACCCTGGGTGCCCTGGTCTCATGACGCCTTAGAGTGCTCATTTCACTCACTTACCGTCCGTCTTCTTGACAAGCAGACATTCAAAAAGCCCTTAACATACCATTCCTATAGCTTCCCCCCTGGGAAGACTCAATGCAAGAACAGCTTGTCACATTCTGTTGCTACACTATGCAAGCAGCACTCAGAAATACAGGGTGGGTCAGGGTTGAGAAGTCCACATAGCACAGAAGTCGTTAGAGCATCGATACACAGATTCCATTACAAAGGGTAAATGCAGGGATTACAAAAGCACATACATTTTATTCAGTGCTAAAGTCTATAAAGTGCTAGATGGGCTAACTAATTTCATAAAGCAGGGGAGGCACTGCAGGTGTAAAGGACTATCATCTTGAAAAGCTGATTATCACTGGAACAAGTTAATCCATTTTGCCAAATTAAATACACTTAGTTGTAAATCAATTTTGAATAAATGTGCAATCAATGGTTACTGTTTTGAATTCCATTGTGTTATTATCTTCCTTAGTGGGTCGTGCAAACTGCTATTCTGAACAATGCTTTTTACAGGGTAGGGTAGGCGGCACTAGGGATGGGTTTATGCAACGGGGTGGAGGGGGCAGTGGCCCCAAACAGTTTGGGAACTGCTGATCTAGCAGTCCCAAAGCACACACAGGTGTGCCACCCACACTGGGGCTGCTCTGTTTGCTTCCCTGCCAGGGAAACCATCACGCATGGACACACATGCAAATGAAGGGGGCATATCTTTTGCTTGCCAGAGGGCTCCCCCACCCCCAATCCTAGGGATTTGGGACTGTTCTGCATCCTCTGAGTGGAGCTTTGACCAGAGATAGGAGGGAGAATTGGAGGGTCCTTGAAGTCGGAAGAAGCCCCTCCCTTGCCCCTGGTACCTTGAGCTCCGTCTTGCCTCGGAGGTCCAGCTTGAAGCCCTCCTTGAGGTCATGTAGGATCTGAACGGTGCGGATGTTGACGTGGATTCGATAAGCTGCAGAGACAGCAGGTGGGGGAGTGAGATAGGGGTGCCTCTGAGAGACATAACAGCATAAGAAGAGTCTTCTGGATCAGGCCCATCTACTCCAGCATCCTGTTCTCAGTGGCCAACCAGATGCCCGTGGGAAATCCACAAGCAGGATCTGAGCACATGAGTCCTGCTCCCTCCTGTGGCTTCCAGCAACTGGCTTCCAGAAGCATTTCTGCCTCCAATGGTGGAGGCAGAGCACAACCATCATGGCTAGCGGCCACTGATAGCCCTCTCCTCCTCCATGAATTTGTCTATCCCACTTTTGAAGTCATCTGGGTTGGTGGCCATCACTGCCGCCTGTGGGAGCAAGTTCCATGGTTTAACTTCACACTGTGTGAAGGAGGACTTTCTTTTATCCATCCTGAATCTTCCAACACTTCATTGGCTATCCATGAGTTCTAGGTCCCAGGTTTAATCCTCAGCATCTCCATGTGAGGCTGAGAAAGAGCCGCTGCCTGTCAATGCCACCATGGATCGAAGCTTCATACACAGCAGATGCCCTGCCACTGAGCTATGGCCCTTCCCCGAATTTCCATTTGTTCCCTCATCTATCGCCATAAAGCCTGATGGCTTTTTTTATGATTGCCTTTTCTTTGTATGTTTGTTGGAAGCCACCCAGAGAGGCTGGGACAACCCAGTCAGATGGGAAGGGTGTAAGAAATATAATATTATATATATAATTATTATTAACGGCATCCCAAGATGATCAGCCAAGCCCATCCAAATTGGGCAAACTCCATCCCCAGCAGGAACCCCTCCCCCTGCAGCCCCCCCCCCCAGTCTGGGCCACGGGCTACTCACGCAGTCCTGTGGACTCCATCCGTGAGGCGGTGTTGACTGTGTCTCCAAAAAGACAGTACCGTGGCATCGTCAGCCCCACCACACCAGCCACGCAAGGCCCTGCCATGGGAAACAGATCAGCCTTGAGCTCAGAGGTTTCTTCAACCTTAACAACTCTCCCCATCACCTCTCCCCTCCTGCCCAGTTGAGCTCTCTTCAGAAGAGCCGAGTGAGAGTGGATAGGGCCACGAAGTACAAGTGGGTCCCTATGGCTGGAGGTCATTGGCACTGCTCTGCAACAAGGCCCTGCCTTTGTGACAGCCTACCTGAGTGTAGGCCGATGCGGATCCGTACTGGCACTTCTGGCATGTGACGCATCCTGAAGGTGCCGACAGCGCTGAGGATGTCCAGCGACATGTTGGCGATCTCACCTGCGTGCCGGTTGCCGTTGCGCTTGGGCAGCCCGGAAGCAACCATGTAGGCATCGCCAATGGTCTCCACCTGTTGGGAGAAGCCAGGTGGAGATAGAGCCCGTCCTCAGGGGAAGAGGCCATGGATTCAGGGGAAACATTGAGCCAGGAACAGGGCCTGCTCTGAGAACCAGGCTTTGCCATTCCCGCCCCCCCCGCCTCAGTAGAGTTCCTGGTGCCAGCACCTCTCCGGCCTGAAGAGGTCACGTTGCCCTCCCACACTGTGTTCCAGCTCAGAGCGCGCAGCAGAACCCAGAGCTCCACCGCGCTGCTGGAGGCAGCAGCTTCTGAAACAGGCTGGGCTCCTTTAAGAGGAGATGATCCACCCACCTAGCTGCCCAGAGGAAGTTGCAGTCCTAGCTAAGGCTCAGTCTGGATCCCCTGGAAAGAACTTCCATGAGCCTGCCTTGTCTGACTGCCAGCATGGGTGTCACTTGGAGCTCTCCAGGGTGCTAACCACCTTGCTGCTTTGCCTTTAAGGATGTTGACCTCTGTTTTATCAGACCTGCATCTATCATCTGCGTTGACTGACCTTTGTTTGACCTGACTTCACCTCCTGGATCCTAAAATTTTACTAGCAATATGTGACCTGTTTGTCCCTGGACATATCTGTATCTAGCACATTCTGCACTCAGGCTAAGATCCTGTCCCATGTTCAGGACAGAACCCTAGTAGGGGTTGAGTCCATGAGGAAAGAGGCTCCCCCAGTTGCCAGGGCCAGGGAGACCTAGGACATGGGTAGGCAAATTAAGACCCGGGGGCCGGATCCGGCCCAATCGCCTTCTAAATCTGGCCCGCGGACGGTCCAGGAATCAGCATGTTTTTACATGAGTAGAATGTGTCCTATTATTTAAAATGCATCTCTGGGTTATTCGTGGGGCCTGCCTGGTGTTTTTACATGAGTAGAATGTGTCCTTTTATTTAAAATGCAGCTCTGGGTTATTTGTGGGGCATAGGAATTCGTTCATTCCCCCCCCCAAAAAAATAGTCTGCCCCCCCCACAAGGTCTGAGGGACAGTGGACCGGCTCCCTGCTGAAAAAGTTTGCTGACCCCTGACCTAGGAAATGGACCCTGAAGAACATCCCCCTCCTGATCATCACTAGGAAGCCATTCAGGAGCCCTAGAATCATCCTCCCCTCCAACTAACTCAAGGCCCAGCCACTTCCCAGCCAATATGAGTTTTGCTTGGCAACACTAAGCATCTGTGTCGTCCTTTTCCTTCACATCCCTTGGGTCCTCCAAGCCCCACCCTTTCTCTGCTCTCCTGCCCTCAGTAAAGGTGGCTGACAGAGCCGACAGGTCTGTACCTTATAGACATCATGGGAGCCGATGATGGCATCGAAGAGGGTGTAAAGGTCATTCAGAAGGTCGACCACCTCAATGGGCTCACTCATGGCTGAGATGGTGGTGAAGCCCACAATGTCACTGAAGTACAAGGTCACCTCTTCAAAATACTCTGGTTCCACTGGCGCGCCAGTCTTCAGGGCCTCCGCTACTGAACTGAAGGGGTGACAAGCAGAAATGTCAGCCAGTCTCTCCTTGGGATAACCAGAAAGCACTTAAGGGTGCCTGTAAGTGCAATTAACAATATTTTTTTTAAAAATAGCTTTCCCCAATTTCTCTCCAAATTCTAACCCAAGCTTAGCAATGCTCACTGCTTGCAGAACATATTAATCACAGCAAAGGAAGGAAGGGGCAGCAAGAAAAATCCTTGCTTCACAGCTCAGAAGGGAGCTCAGAAAGGGGGAGCAATAAAAAGGGTGGGAAACTTTGAGGAAGGCTGGGCGGTTGTTGTTTTTTACACATTAAAAGAAAATCAGAGAAAGAGCGGATGGAGAGAAAAAATGAAGACCAAAAAAAACCCCCTGAAATAAAGAAGGAGATGAAATAACAGCTAGGGTATAAGAGAACAGACTGAAGGAGAGAGACTCCAAAGAGGTTGTTGCACTGAGCTGAGCCAGGAAACAGACTGAGCCTCAACAGGAAGAGAGCAGAAATTTCTTCTGTAGAAGTTTCGGGCATTTCCTGTACCCGACCTGCAAGGCAGGCGACACAACCCACTTGGAGACCTCTTACATGCACAGGTGAACAGGCAATTCCCTCACTTCTAGGAAGGTGAGGCCACCAGGACATGCTCTGGTTGCCCCACTTAAGCTCCGCACATAATTTCCACAGACTCACGGGGGCAACATCTGCGTTAACAACTTGTCTGTCTTTTGCTTCTCAACCTCCAGCTCTTCCGTTCGCTCCCGGATCAAGTCCTCCAAGTTGCTGGAGTACTGCTCCAACATCCGTAGCATGGAGTCGATGATGTTTGTCTTCCGACCTTTGTTGATGCTCTTGAACTGCAGGAGAGGGACAGAAGGGGCATTAGGAGGCGACCTCCCTACCCTCTGGGATCCTGGCAAATAACTACTCCTGAGGCCCACTCACCTGGTCAAAAATCTGGTTGATGTTTGGCCTTTTCTCAGGCTGCTCGCTCCAGCACTGCTTCATCAACTGAATGCACTCCATCGGGGCTTGGTCTACCGAAACAGAGGGCCGGCAGAGCGGGGGCGGCTTTTCTACTTTCTTGATGATCTCTGTCGGACAAGGAAAACAATTCGCTTCTGTCCTGGGCAGGCCAACTCCCCTCCACTCTGTAATCACTCCATAAACTCCATTACTACCCTGTTTCACACAGCACTCTGTGTTTCAGCAACCAAAACCCTACAACAGGGCCTGTCCTCTCCATGTAATCAAGACCAGTCACCCTGCACCCTTCCTTAACTCCCGCCATGTTTCTGCTCCACTTGACTCGGGGCCAGCGCGTTAACTCGCCTACCCGCCACAGCAACCCTGCTCAACTCTCCAAACCAAACCAATATGATAGCCATCTTCAAATCTCTTAAGAGCTGCCCCATGGAATACAGAGCAAGCTTGCTTTCTCCTGCCCTGGAGGGTAGGACACAGACCAATGGCTTCAAGTTACAAGAAAGGACATTCCGACTGAACATTAGGAAGAACTTTCTGACAGTAAGAGCTGTTCGACAGTGGAATGGACTCCCTTGGGAGGTGGTGAGCTCTTCTTCCTTGGAGGTTTTTAAGCAGAGGTTGGATGCCATCTGTCATGGATGCTTTAGCTGCAATTCCTGCACTGCAGGGAGTTTAGCTAGATGACCCTTGGGTTCCCTTCCAACTCTATGGTTCAAACTTTTCCATATTGAAGGCAGCATGACCAACTCCAGAGTTACCCTCTAATCCTCACCAGGAAAAGTTTGCTATGGAAAAGCAAGGTGGTAATGCCATGTTACATGGGATGGGCCCGTTGTTAAGGAGCAGAGCCTCTGCTTGGCATGCAGAAGGCCCCAGGCTCCTAAATAGTCATACAGACAGGGAAAGGTTGGGGATGGGAGCTGGTCTGTCACCACCAATCCCTGCCCTTTATATACCTTCAGGGGTCATGTCCAGCATGCAATAGGGGGCAGCACGGCATATGACTTCCTGCATAATTATGGAGATACTGAAGACATCTCCCCGGAAGGAGCCTTTCCGCTCCTGGGATGGGTCTCGCAGTAGCTCGGGCGCCGTCCATAACCGGTCTAGAAGGGGGCATGGAAACAAAAATCAAGCACTTTGCAGCATCCCCTCCTCCATCTTACCCAGCCTTCTCTGCCTCTCATTCCCTGCATCTGCAGGTATTCTCTATAGCTCCATTGGTCTGCCCCTTTATTATGGGTTCCCTCTCCAAATCTAACAAGGGGAGCAAAAACCTGCAGCCTCCTCCAAGGCCAGTGATGGAGACTTCCTCACTCCTCTCTTATTCAGCCACTGGCTGCTTGAAACACAGTGGATGTGTGTACCTGAGTTCTGCACCCCCTTGCCAAAAACCTGCTTCCGAAGTCCCTGTTAAAATCCTGCTGTGAATAAAGGTGTATCTGAAGAAGTGTGCATGCACACGAAAGCTCATACCAAGAACAAACTTAGTTGGTCTCTAAGGTGCTACTGGAAGGAATTTTTTTTTATTTTGTTGTGAATAAAGAGTGCAACTTGAAATGTTTGGGCACTGTTTCTCTACAGACACCTAAGGTTCAGCTTCCTTTCATAACTTAGAAAATGCACAGGTGGATGCAATCTTTGCTGCTATCTATATTTCTGGCTGGCAAAATCCCTGGTTGACAGATTTGGCCCAGGGGGCTGTTTGCTGCTGATCTCTAATCTATATTGAACGATTCCGTGGAAAAACTGTGCCAGCCAGTAGAGCAATATATGTCACTGCTTTTAAAAAGCATTTCATAGCAAGGAGCAGCAACGACACCTTCCCTGCTTACCAAAGCTCTCTGCAACATACCCCAGACTTTGTATTTGCCTGTCTCCCTTCCCCTTCCCAGGTCCCAACTTCCCCTGCTAACCCTCTGGGTTCGGTGTATCTTGCGTGATCTTCTGGGCCACCAACAGCTCATTGTAGCCATGGTCTGTGACTTTGAGGACGAAGCGGCCATCCACCACGCAGTTACGAGACTTCAGCCGCCCGTGTGGGAAGTCATGGTGGTGAAGGTATTTCATCCCCTAGAGAGCAGAGGGAGGGAAGAAAGAAAGGGGTGAAGAGTCTGCTCACAGCTCCACTCTATTGGCTTGGATCTCCTCCCAAGAAAAGCAGCACCCATTTCTCTTCTTCCTCCCTCCTACTGCCAGGACATCTTCTAAGCCAGCCTTTGCCAACCTGCTGCCCCCCAGATGTTTTGGACTGGAATCCCTACAGCTCGTCCACACTTCCACTTGCTGTGCCTAGAAAACATGGATCCAAGCAATTTCCTGCTTGCCCCATGCTTTCTAGGCACAGGTCTGAGCGGATTTGCCTTTGCCCTGCTGCTATCCCCTAGAAAACCTGTGCTATCCCCGTGGAAAACCCTATTGCCATTTGTTCCAATTCAGCGATAAACGGTGCGTTTTCCCGGGGAAAAGTGGTAGGGAAAAGGGAAATGTAGATGAGCTACTAGGCTTTCTGGAGCTGATGGGAGCTGTAAAACAACTGGAGTGCAGACTGGTCTAAGCCAATCCAGATGTTTTTGACAAATAGACCAGGAGGTTTGGGCAACATTGTCCAGCCTGCTGGACTGTGTAAGTTGGAAAACCTACAAAATTATTCCTATTACACTGCCCGCCCACCCACCTGTGGTGGATTCTCCAATACGATTCTGTCAACAAGTTTCCCTTGTGTTTATATCACCTTGTTCTATAGAACACCTCTGACTTCTCTGTTAGGCAAGCAAGACCCCTGGATACTGCAAAATCCAGATGGATTGGGAAAAAGACACAGGTCAGCACTAGAGTATCTGTTTGGCTTGTATAAGGCCCATTCAGTTACAGGATGGGAATGTCACTGCCTGCAACCCTGCTTGTGGGCTTTCCCAGAGGCGCCTGACTTGCCACAGCAAGAAGGAAGATGCCCGACAAAAATGAACTGTGGTCTGATCCAGCAGGACTCCGTGGTTTCTGTTATGTATTCAGTGGTCTGTGTTTGCCTGAGCTTGAGTCTGGACTAAGGATTCTGAGCTCCTGTGTTCTGATTCGATACATGGTGTCCAATCACAGAACGGTTCAGGATTTGGGCCTCTGCCATTGGCCCTTGAACTTTGAGTCGTGATTCGCAGCGTGGAAGTTTAGACAGCCAATCACGTTGGGAGTGGGAGGGGCCCAGGTTTTTGGGAATGTATATAAGCAGTTGCTTTGCTCCTGTTTCCCAGTTATGTAGTTCAATAAAGGTTCTTGATGTTATCATTGTGTCTTGCCTCGTGGGAACCCACCTACACCTCAGTTTCCTTTCCTGTTCCCATCAGAGATGCCCTGCTCCTCTTCATGCCAAGTTCCCAGCCTGGCATTACCTACCCACCCAGATCCCAAAAACCAGATCGCTAGATCCCTCTCCCCCAAGCACCTTAATAAGGTCAAGCAGCAAGGACGACTTGAACATCCAGTCCAGCTTCATGTCCTCGTTATTGATTAGATCCTCAAGGCTGCCACGTGTGCAGTGCTCTGAGACCACGGCAAAGATCCCACAGTCGTGGAAGAAGCCCAGGAAAAGGTTCACATTTTCGTGTCGCAGGTCCCGGAGCTGAAGGTGAGGGAAAGTAACAAGTACGGAGGGATGAGACGAGGAAGCCCCCGGAGGATAGGGGTTGTTGGATGACCGTCCAGTAGAGGGCGCTGTGCATAGTCCTAGTGGTCAGGTTGGGAATTGCACTGGTGTGATTGCCTCACCCACTGAAGCAGCAGCGTTCCCCAATGGCCACAGAGAGTAGCGCAAGAGCACTGACCTTTAAGAACGCTGTTTTGGTGGCAGGTTTGATTTCAGTGTGCTTTTCGCCTGGGAATTTCTTCAGCCACACCCAGTCACCCTGGGAAGGAAGACAAGGGAGGGCATGAATGGTCGCCCTCTTAAGACAATGCATCTGAAAGAAGGAAGACAAGCACACAAACCCTCCCCACAGCCTGAAAGGCTCACAGAAGGAAGGGGGAACAGGTAAATATATATATATGCATTTAAGCAAGAGGAGTGGAGAGTGAAGCAAGGAATGAACAGAACACAACCCCAGAGAGACCAGGAAAGGCAAATTGGCCCAGCCAAGCTAACAGGGACCTCTTAACCCCTGAGAGAAAGAAAACGGCAAGGCAAAGGGGTCTTGCAAAGCAACAGCAAAGCAGTTATCTTATACTCTCAAATTCTTCACAGACTGAGACTACCAGGGTACCTGAAAGATAACCTCCCTTCCACAAGATCATCTTCAGGCACCTCTCTCAAAGTGCCCCACATCAGGTGAGGTGCAGTAGGTGGGTATGGTAGACAGGACATTTTGGGTGGTATGGAATGCCCTCCCTGGAGAAGTTCACCTGGCACCCATCCTTTTATTTCTCCAGGCCTTTTAAGGACCAATCCTGTACTGGAGTGATGGTGATGGAGGAGCCTTGGGATTTATTTTGGCGGAATGCCAGATCCAGTAGTGGAATGCCAGACAGCCCACTGTTGTGACAAATACACCAATATACTGGCTGTGGAATGGCCAAAATGGGACGGAGTCATAGGTGGGATGTGGGCACCATGGGGGTAAGAGAAAACGTAGACTGTATCCAGTACGCCTTCAATTCCCTATGGCTGTTACCTGGCCAATGGTGGAACTTTGCTGTGTTCTACCCAGGACCTGATGCAAATAATTCCCTCCCCTTTTACAGCAACCAGGGGTGGGGGGAATAAAAACTAGCCCCATATCATTGACTGCATTGCCACGGCACAGCATATGATGTAACTCCAACACCCAATGACAGCACAACACTGCCAGTATATAATCCCCACACAGGGAGAGACCATAACTCAGATGGCAGGGAGCGTAGCATGGGGCTGGATCTTTCTGGCTCATGTTGTGCATGCTTAGTGCTCACAGGAGGGAACTCTGGTGCAGGGGGCTTTAAGGAAAGGGGCACTTTGTGCAAAAAGTGGGGGGGCCTTTGCAAGAAGCTTGCATTCCAAGAACATGTGTGATCTGAAGCATGTTGCCTAAACTTCTCCTAGAACCCTCGGGAACAGGGCATCCTGCACAGGTGAGCCAGTTTGGGAAGTGGAGGATGCTTGCTGCAATGCAGCCTTTGCTAACCTGGTGCCCTTCAGTTCTTTTGGACTACAACTCGATTCAAAAAAGGTTGTCGAGGCGGGACTTAACCTCTGGCACAAGCCATGCCTGGTTATTCATACATGCAAGACTTGTACTTCTGCATCAGCCTTCGCTAAACTGGTGCCTGATGGGGCTTGTAATCCAAAACAAATGGATGGCGCCAGCTTGTGGGTGGCCGATACCATGTGCAACTGCTATAACTGTCTCCTCCCAGCCCCTCATCCCTCTGCCACTGTGTCTTACCTGAACTACGTTGCTTCGACAGTCTTCCTTCCCTGCCCACCTGCGGAAATAGCAGGTAGCAGGATGCCCCTGCATGCTCTCTTCTGGCAAGAGCCAGGCACACAAACTGTTGCCACTGCTGGCCAACCACTTATGCTCCCTTCCTGCCTCACAGGAACCACACCCCAGATGCATGGAGCAGGACAAACAGGGGGAAGGAGTTTGGCCCCGATCACTACAGTCTCCCCCTTAATGGCACAGTGGAGAGGAAGGCAGGGACATGAGCTGAGGCAGGGCTACATTCCCATGTGGCCCCACTCCCTCTTCTCTCCTTGACTGTGCATACATTAAAATGCAGTTACATCGTTCTTTTCCTCAATTCAGACTGAAGCTACCGGTAGTTTGCAGAGAAATCTATCAAAACACAGTATTTCATAAGAAATGACGGAATATATATGGATTGCGGCTAACGTTTGGTGTGCCCCATTTCCCAAATCAGTGCTGGGAGCGCACAGGATACAGTCTTACACTCCCTTCACAAGGCAAAGGTACAGGATCCATCCTACTCCCTGTTCTGTGGAGGCCAGGAGGGAGTCCCACAGTGAATAAGTCTGTGCACATGCTCCCATTTACTCTGCACCCACAGCAATTCCACGGCTGGTTTGGGAAGCTGTGTAAACAGGAAATCCATACCTATCCTCAAAATTTGGTGAGTTAGGATCTGCTAGACCTGGTTTTTTTGTTTGTTTGTTTTTGCATAAATGTATTTGGCTTGGTTTTCTTTATGTTTTTATTGACTGTGTTTACTGCAATTGGTTTTAGTCCTTCTACTGTGTTTGTAAATATCTTTAAGTCATTTGTATGAGCAAATCAACTAAATAATAATAATAATGGTAATATCCTGCCATTTCTTATGAAATACTGCATTTTTATACATTTTACCTTAAACCAGCTTCGCGCTGAACTGGAAATATATATATATATATATATATATATATATATATATATATATATATATGAATGACCTAGCCACATTTTAAGCAGGTAATATGCACACAGTCCAACTTGTCCAATCTGTGAACTATATCAGGTGAGACACTTGACCTTCCAATCTGTGAATTTAGCACAAGGTAATCATTGCACCAGCCTTTCCCATCTCCCAGGTCTACCCCACGGAACAAAAAAAAGGGAGGATTTAAAAAGAAACTGTGTTTATCAGCAGTGCTTCTAAGGTCGCTATGGCATATGTTTTAGTACTAATCAAAATGCCTTGCTACTACCTTGCCCTGCCCCTCCTCAGCATAGAAGTTTGCCAAGCCAGCATGCATTGTGTGATCCTGCTAAGATATTTGGTTTCCCACAGCCAGATTCTCAGGTCACAGAGGCAGAAATGGGAGCTGGAAGCCATTCGGATTCGCCACACTCAAGGCTAATCCCCCTCTAAAGTCTTCCAATATTCAGTTCAACAATATTACTTTCCCCACCTTCCAAAAATCTTACAACAAAATAATTCAGGAATGGGATTAATAATTATTCCCCATAACCAACTTTTTTTAATACAAAAAAATGTAGCATTTCTTGTGATTTTCAGTAGTAAAGTCTTTCCTTCCTTCTATTTCTAAGCAAACCTCCACAATAACCATTCTGAGGACACCAGAAAGGCCTACTAGGTAAACCAGCAAAATAACACTAAGTTGGTGCACTAACAGATGTGCACCTCTCTAGGAACCAATTTTGCTACAAGGTAATTAGCAAAACGAGGCAGGGAAATTTGCAGAAAAAGGGTGGGGGGGGGCAGGGAAAGGCTTTTGAAGCACTCATGGGATTAGGATGTAGCCAGCCATCCTGCAAAGCCGGAAACAAACAAAAAGCTTGTTTAGGGCCCCTGTGTGCTACAGAACAGAAGGTGTCTGCTTATTCACACGCCTTACCCATGAAGCAAAGACTGGGCAGTGGGGGGGGGGGCAGTCTGGTTTTTACATCAAAACCTCCCTGTGGAATTTACCTGCCCAGATTATTGACAGTGAAGTGGGCTGGGAGGAAAGACAGGGTGGGGGCAAGTTTGTCTCCTATCACACGCACACTCCCTTTCGATTACAAATTTCACATCTCTTTTGCACATGCACACATGCACACACGCAGAGAGAGTGGGGGGGGGGAGTCCTCTGCACACTAGGGGGAAATATCTTAGGTACTGTATGATTTCTATGTTCAGAAGCTGTCACCAGTAATTTAAATTAAGCAATATATTCCATCCCTGAAAATATTCCTAAGAATAGGGGCAGCAACATTTAAGTTGCATTTACTAATCTTAGATGAAACTGTTTAATCAAGTGAAAAGGCAGCTATGATTAAATCAGGCAACACTTTCTTTTTATAGGTTGAATGTTTCAATATAAAAATTTAAGAAGTGCAGATGGCAGAGGAGGTACAGTATCTTCCCTCCCACAAACAACTTTCACTTTACACCCGGAGGAAATTCCTCTTCTAATAACATGCCTGTTGAGACCCGTATATGTACGATGAAGGATAGCAGACTAATCAAATCAGTTGTAGCGTACTGATTAAATGTGCAGACATTTGCAAGTGTGTGCAGATTTAATCAGTCGGTTACAACTTATTTGATTAGTTAGCTAAGATTGCTTTAAAGGGTGTGACAGCACTGTTAAGAATGGAATCATCTATGCTGGTCGTAGGTTGTAGGTTTGGGCCTGTATTCCACAGCCAAGGCCGGCCCACCCATGAGGGGGTGAAGTGACCCCCTCAGGCGGCAGGATCCACGGGGGCAGCAGATACCAATGTGGATCTCATACCCACCAACATTTCTCCAGTGAAAATAGGTAAAGGTAAAGGGACCCATGACCATTAGGTCCAGTCGACTCTGGGGTTGCGGCGCTCATCTCGCATTATTGGCCGAGGGAGCCGGCGTACAGCTTCTGGGTCATGTGGCCAGCATGACAAAGCTGCTTCTGGCGAACCAGAGCAGCGCACGGAAACACCGTTTACCTTCCCACTGCAGCAGTACCTATTTATCTACTTGCACTTTGACGTGCTTTTGAACTGCTAGGTTGGCAAGAGCAGGGACCGAGCAACGGGAGCTCACCCCGTTGCGGGGATTCGAACCGCTGACCTTCTGATCGGCAAGCCCTAGGGTCTGTGGTTTAACCCACAGCACCACCCGCGACCCCCAGTGAAAATAGAGACATCCTATTTCATAATAATGCTTAAAAAATTCTTACTTGTACCCCACCCATCTGCTTGGGTTTCCCCAACTACTCTGGACGGCTTCCAACATATATAAAAAAAATCACACGTTAAAACAAGTTTCCTATAGAGGGCTGCCTTCAGATGTCTTCTGAGGGTTGTATAATTACTTATCTCCTTGGCTCGAAGGTTGCATAACTCTACACCCTCCAACATTTCTCTGATGAAAAGAGGGACATCCTAAGGAAAAGCGGGTCTTTCCAGGATCGAATGAGAAACTGGGACGACTTCTGTAAACTGGGACGAATTCACCTATAATCAATCTCTCTCTCTCTCTCTCTCTCTCTCTCCCCCCCACACACACACACACACAAATATTTTTCCAGCAAACCACCAATCTGAACCTGTTTTCTACCTCCCATTTCAATCCTTGCCAATACCTTCTCCCCAGAGGAGGCAGTATGGCCTGCAAGTAGGGGGATGGGGGGATGAAGTAACAAGTGCCATAGCCAACTTTTTTCCTCCTCTCATTTTTGAGAGGAGGGAAAAAAACCCTAACACAACAAAATGCATGAAAGCTAAAAAGGTCAAGTGAAAGAGGAGCATCAAACTTTTTGGGGTGAGGGGAAGGTGTAAAAACCAAACTGAAAGGCAGAGCAGACTGGCAAAAAGGCACAACTTAAAAGGGCCTTTTGCCAAATGGGACTTACCTGGACCGCGGCTATTACGCCTTGGCTGTTAAACAAAAGGAGGAGCAAGGGGAGTTGGCTGGTGAATTTTGGCTTGTCCTCGCCCTAAGGATAGCAGGAAGCAGGCGGTCAAAAATAAATGATGCTGGTGGTGGGTGGAAGGGGGTAGGGGTGGGGGCAGAAAGGGAGGGCAAAACCCAGAAGGACAGGTATATGAACTGGGGTGGGGTGCTCCCTCAACTCTCTCTCTCTCAGCTGGGCCTGATCAATGGGAGTTCATAATTACGAGGGGGCCTCTGAGCATGTGCTAAGTACATTTCAGTGACAACCTGCCCCGCCCTCCAACAAGCAATGCTGGAGATTGGAGCAATGGGCTCAAACCCCTCTTTAGGGATTAAACACTGAACTCTCTCAGCAAACTGTAGGATGGGAACCAGGTGTGTAGAGCTGTGGGGCCGGGGAAGGCAACAGTGAGCTGGAGAAGATGGGTGAACTTACAGTGGCGAGCACACAGTGACGGTGCCATGGCTAGGCTCACAAGGACCATTAAAGATGCCTTGGAATTTTGCACAAAACACACTGGTGTCAGAGCAGGCTTAAGGATCCTTGTGTGAGGCAGTGCTACCACCCCACAGAGATTGTGGGGAGAGGGGAGGCATAGCCTCTCAGCTGTGTTCACTTAAGCCACATTCACACCAGGTATTTAAAGCACCATGGTACCACTTGAAAGAGGCATGGCTTCCCCCCCAAAGAATTCTGGGAGTTGTAGTTTGTTAACCATTCCCAGAATGGTTTGGCGATCAGCCCCTCTCCTTGGGGAACTCTGGGAATGGTAACTCTGTGGGAGGAAAAGCATTCCCCGGACAACTCTCAGCACCTCCCAGAATTCTTTGCAGTGGGGGAACCATGGCTGCTTAAAGTGGTTGTTGTTGTTGTTCAGCCGTTCAGTCGTGTCCGACTCTTTGTGACCCCATGGACCAGAGCACGCCAGGCACGCCTATCCTTCACTGCCTCTCGCAGTTTGGCCAAACTGGTAAAAAGTGGTATCCTAGTGCTTTAATTCATATGCTGTGAATATGACCTTTATAGTAATTAACATGGACTTGGGGCAGAGCACCACAGACCCCAGGGCTGAATTATCGCCAACAGGGAAACAACTGCTTCTAGAGAAGGGCCTGTTGTCACGGCTTCCTGGTTTCCTAGCAGCAGCCAGCAGAGGCACACTAGGCTGCAGCCTCCCGGCCATGACCAGAGGGGTCGCAACCCTAGCCTCCGTAACATCCCAATCACGAGCCCAATAAGCGTGGTTGAGTACTGAGGTGGGAAGGAGAGGGGGCCCAGCCACACACATCACTTCCTGACCAATGTGGTGCAGGGAAAGGTGATGAATTGGGGGACGGGGGAGCAAGCAAGGTCTCCAGGGAGCAGGGAGCAGTGCCGGCAAGCAGAGCCACGCTGAGATCAGTGGCGGGAGCTGCAGGAATCAGTGAGGTCACCCTTCAGAGAGGGATGTACCTGGGCATGCTCCCTGAACATGTAAGCCCCTCCAGCCCCCTACCGCTGAGCCAGTGGCAGCCAACTGCCCCTCACCAGTCACTGAATGTGGGGTTGCTGTGCTTTGCTCACTTTCTTTTTACAGGGCATCCACACTATGCCGCAGCTGAGGGGTGGAGCATCTGCTGTGCATGGGCAAAGGCCGAGTTTCTATCTGCAATGGCATCTTTTTCACTATAGGCAGCTTCCTATGGCATCCTGGGTTTTGCCCGTGGTTCTCCTGTCTCTTCTGTGACCTCAGGAAGGCCTACTTTTTTCTTTTCTTCAAAAGAGGCATCCCTGCTTTTCACACTACTTTTCTGACTTAAAAAAGAAAGGCGGGGTTTTGTCATGGGCATTAATCAGGCAAATGAACCTACCATACCTCAGCCTTTTGCAGTGGGCAACATTATTAAATCCTTGTTTGTTTTTGAACTCTATCTTTTAATTAGTGCCAAAATGCTTTTCTAGCTATGTTTTTCTTAAAATAAGACCAGTACAGTGCTACAACTCCCATGATGCTATATTAAAAATAAAAATTATTTCATTTTGACAAATACCAGCACAGTGTAAAACTTCTCATAAGAAGTAATGTAGTTGAGAGCAACAGTCATGTTACATTTTCAAAGCACATCACATTTCATGTCAGCTGTAATTACTCAATAATTTAATTTAAAAATTATAGCCAGAAAAGCCCTTCAGAACTAATTAAAAGAGCAGTTGGGGGTGGGAACAGATGGGTTTATAAAATGTCTCCCACCACAAGGGTTATACTGAGTGTGTTCTGAGCTTCAAATGACACGCCTACCGTGTGGACGGGGCATAATGGGATTTACACAAAGAAAAGGCACAATATTCCAGGTGGTGGAGGAAAGTCAATTGCAATTCCGCTTGTAGCTTACAAGGGAAGAGCAATGATTGGATAGTGGCAGGAGTCACCAATCAGAAAGCAGCCTCAGCCTCTCAAAATGGCACCCGTCATGACAGGAAGTGGGCGATGGCTGGAAAATGTAAAATGGCAAGGACCCTGGGAGAATAAATTTCATAACAAAACACCATTATATAAAGGTGAAGGGAGATTCAGCAGTGCGGCAAACTGAGCCCAATGAAAAAGGATGTGTGTGGAATAGAACTGCTTAGAATGAGTGGAAGGAGATGGCTTGGAGTCACCATCTAAACCTGCCACCCAATTTTAGTGCATTATTTCCAGCCTCCACCCATCCACAATGATGATATCAGTGCTGGCACTGCCCCAGGAAAGGCTGCTGGCAAGAACACCATCTGCGCCTCCTGAGGAAATGGCTTTGCACCAGAGGCTTCTCCTGGCCCACCCACTAGTAACTGGGAAAGAGGGAGGGTGCAGGACTAGGAACTGTGAAGGAGGGGACATGCTTTTACCTCAACCACAGCCATGTTGCTGTTTTCTGCATTTGCCACCACACTCTTGAGGCTTTTCATGTCCGACATACTCTTTCGACTGTCGTCCATTTTCTGGGGGGATGAAGAGGGGAGAAGAACCATGAACTAAGGAACAGCTTTCTTATTCTTAACTTGGACCTTTATCATACAGTAATGACCCTTGGCCAATACAGCAGCCCTCTAACATGGCGTCCGCGTTCTCAAACAGTTCTGGCCCGACCATCTTACCCATCCAACGTCTGAAGGCGAGAATCTGCTCCTACATAACCAAAGACAGCAGTCTTTTCTGTCCGTTGTCCTTTATTTCAGTTCCATGAAGCAACCATCGTAGAAACCTTGAATTACTATTACTCGCATTGCCCGTTTCGATCCCTCTCTGACTTTGGAGCGCTCCATCTTGCCAGCCTCTCCTTAGTCTCCTCAATGGTCCCTCCCACAGAGACAAACTCCTCACCTTCTTGCTGTTCTGGGTATGGATGAAGGTCAAGTCATCCATGGTGAGGACAATCTTGTCGGGCCCCTTCATTAGCTGAGCATGCTGAAACTGCCGCCTGTCAGAATCAACGACACGAGCAGAGCAGAAATAAAAAATGGCCGTTCATAAAGATAAAGCAAAGATAAATCCAAAATGTCAGCTGGTAGCTGTTGTCCAGCAGACCTAGTCGCCAGGGGTGTTTGCGTAACTCACCTGAGATGGAAAGCAAGGGCAGCTCCACCCACCATCAAGCAGAAAGCCAGGAGGAATATGAGGAGGATAAAACCAGCATTCACCCCTTGAAGGAGAAGGAGAAGAGTTACAGGTAGGTAGCCGTGTTGGTCTGCCGTAGTCGAAACAATAAAAAAAACCCTTCCAGTAGCACCTTAGAGAACAACTAAGTTTGTTCTTGGTATGAGCTTTGGTATCTGAAGAAGTGTGCATGCACACGGAAGCTCATACAAAGAACAAACTTAGTTGATCTCTAAGGTGCTACTGGAAGGAATTTTTTTATTTTGTAAGGAGAAGAGTGTTACCACTGGGGACTTCACTTCCAGGAAACAGGCTTAAGAGTTTATTTCCAGCTCCAGCTCCATCAACATCTTCTCCTCGTCACATATGGGGAGTTCCATGCAAATTATCTCCACCCACCCACTGTAGTATTACAAATCCTGACAGAGATGCCTTTTTCCTTCTCCCCAGACTTTCCTTGTCTTCTCTTCCCTGCATGACTTCACCATAAGACACCCAAGCCTATGAAATCAACAGCTCCTTTCTCACCTTCCTAAAGCACCATTGTGGGAGCCATGATCTCACCCCCAAAAAAGCATGTCCTTGGGGGCTGCGATCTCACACGGGTCATGTGATTTATGCAGGAGTGTGGCGCTGAAAGACGTGCGTCCCAGTTGAAGGGTGGAGTATATGAGGTGGGCTGGCTAGCTGGCAGGACACATAGCTAGCGTATATGAGATTGGTTGATCAATCAACTAGATGGTATATTTGAAGTTGGTGGGATGGAGGGGTGGATGGATGGCTAGGATAGAACAGGGCCTTCAGTATGGACCTCACTTCCTCTCAAAATAAGGCAGGCACCTACAATCTTAGGCTTTCAATGTATGCTGCAAACCATTATTTTCACTTGGGCCTTCACAGCTTAGTATTAGTATTGCTAATTTCCCTTCATGACCAGAACTGGGGTCATGTGAAATTTGTTTCGCACTGTTTTTACGATACAATAATAGGTGGTATTCAACAAAATTTTATTTAGAACAGACCCATGGAAATTAACTTTGTGTGCAATTTCCCCTGATATACACATTTTTGCAAAGCAATTTTCCATAATATAATGAAATTTTGAATGTTATTTTCAGTAACATACCGTATGCACACTTTACCCTAGTATATGCATTTTTGTACACATTACTGGACTGGAGAACTGCACTGCGAAATTCAGGGAAGAGCAAATTTCAAAGGATGGCCGGGTCTCAGTTCTCGTATTGTTTTGGAAAACGCGAATTAGGGAGGTTTGCCTTTAAATGTGAACCAAATTCCTCTCCATCCTTCCTCTCCCTCTCCATCCTTGCACACCCAGGCAGCCCGCTTCAGCACTCACCCCCATTGCAGATGGTGACCGAGTCAAACCAGCAGATGGAGTCCGTGTCTGGACTGGAACTGTGAGGCCAATGGATAGTGTGCCCAACGTAGCGCAGAGTACGAGCACCGACGTTCACACTGTAGGTGGGCCAGAGGCGGCTGCCCTTCCCATTTGTGTCCAAGATGATATAGGGGAGCACAGCATCTCCGTATTCATCGGCTGACACTGGCTGGCTGAAGCCTTCCAGCTCAAAGTCCTTGGCGTGCTCTGCAATGGTGGAGCCCATCACCCACTTGCCGGACTTCCGAGTGCTCTCCACTGCCTTGGCCAGGAAGTAGATGGAGTTAAAGATAGTACCAAACAGGGGGTGTGCCTTTAAAGAGAAGCAAGCAAGAGTTAGGACCAGGTTCTCAAATTCTGCAACCTGAATAAATAATGCTAATGGGTAACATGTGTGTCAGGGATGTGCCACCCCTGCCAGTCCGGCACTGAGTGGCTACAGGCAGCCTCAGCCTCTGTTGTCGACGGACTCGTCTTCCAGTGAGTCTACCAGCCCCTCCTCGGGGTAGGAGCAGTTACCGGGAGGGAGCCAGGTGGGGAGAGGTCTCCAGGAAGATGCAGAGGGACCTAACACCACTCAGCAGACCCACTCGGAGGGAGAGATGCCGTTTCCGGCGCCTGCATTACACAGGAGAAGGCGGCAATTTAGAGTGCCGAGACTCTGGTGTTGGCGCCATAACAGGAGGGGGGCACTTCCGGATTCCGCTAGCGACTAGACGGTCATGTTTAGGATTAGCTCTGCACTGTACATACTTTGCACAATAAAATGATAGAAAGACAAGAAGGACTTGGTCTTTACTCTTGAGCAACCGTTAAGGGAACCTGACAGCGTGCTTCTGTTTTCTTGATTCCCCTCATTTGTTTTGCTCGCCTTACAAGAGTGAAGGCACTACTGTGCCCTGTGCTGGCCTGCTTTGTTCATTGCTCTGCAATGCTGCCACATTATTGCTGTCCAGAAGGGCTATAGCACAACAAAAGCAGAACAAAAAAAAACCAAACAAAAACAAAAACCAGAACATTGGGGGTACAAAAAGTTATGGGATTTCAGCAGGAAGTTACGGGATATGCACTGATAAGAAAAGTAGTTGTATGACCACCCCAAAACGTTTGCAGGTGCAAACAGTTCTGAAAGTGGGATCACGTAGGACTGGCCCAATAGCTTCATGACCACAAATCAGCATGAACATGCAACAGAATGATGTCTGGAGGGACCCAGAATAGTTTTGTGGGTGCTGAATTCTGTGCTGCATTATTACTTACTTACTTACTTACTTACTTACTTACTTACTTACTTACTTACTTACTTACTTAAAATTATAGACTGCCCTCTCATGCCAAATATCAGGTCAGCGTGCAACCAGATTTACAAAGGGGGTAAAATACTTCTAAAAACAATGCAGGATCATCGTAAAAATGACCGGCTCTTAAGATGAAAAGATTAAAAGTTTAAACTGCAGTATAGGGCAGTTCATAAAAACTTTTTTTTTTTTAATGCCTGCTCCAAAGGTCTTATCTTACTACACTAGGGATTATATAGCTATATCTGAAATGTCATGCATATCAATTAATATCTTGACCCTCCTCCACGAAAATAGTTGTTTACTTGGCCATTTTCCTATGTCGTGAAGGCTGAAATTTCAATTCAGTGGAGCAGGGTCAAGATATTAACTGATATGCATGAAATTTCAGATATAGCTGTATAATCCCTAGTGTAGTAAGATAAGACCTTTGGAGCAGGCATTTTCAAATAAATAAATAAATTATGAACAGCCCTACTGCAGAAGAGGCACACAAAAAAGTATCCAAGAGCCGTCAGAAGGTCAGAAGTGAGAAGGCTTGTCAAACCTCTGCTGGAAGAGTATTCCTCAGCAGTGCTAAAACGCCCTTCATTCAGGCAGATCTAAAAATTAATGCAGTTGTGAGCACACACAGCTCTGGACGGCATAGGGAGCCTCCTCCTGCACCTCAAACAGCCATCCCTTGTACCTGCCCACCACCACCACCCGCTGCCTCTTTTCTCAGACGCACCTCGTCAGCATCAAGGTGGCCAGGGATTTCCCTCTTCTCCTGAGCCTCCCTGAAAGTCTGCCGGAAGGACTGCTCCGGCGAGTCGATGGTGATGGTGAGCACCGCGTCGTAGGCCATGCGGAGTTTGAGGCTGTCATCCAGCACAGGGTAGGACTCCTTCTGGTAGGGCATGCTGTAAGTCAGGGCGTCGTAGGGGATGAAAACGTAGGTCCCGTCTGTCATACGCAGGTCCTTGGCCTTCTCCAGCAGGAGGCGCTGTTCCTCCCCACCCAGCAGGGCAGAGTGCATACACATGACGATCACTGGATAGGAAAGGAATGAGGAGGAGGAAATGGACAGGGGAGACAGTGGGAAGGATTAGGGCAAGGGTCAGCAAACTTTTTCAGCAGGGGGCCAGTCCACTGTCCCTCAGACCTTGTGGGGGGCCGGACTATATTGGGGGGGGATGAACGAATTTCTATGCCCCACAAATAACCCAGAGGTGCATTTTAAATAAAAGCACACATTCTACTTATGTAAAACCATGCCGATTCCCGAACCGTCCGCAGGCTCCCGGATTTAGAAGGTGACTGGGCCGCATCCGGCCCCTGGGACTTAGGTTGCCTACCCATGGGTTAGGGAATAGGAGAAAAATCAGTGTAAAGTCCAGAGCTCACCAAGGGACCGCAGTGAGGAGAAGAGGGCCTCTGTGCATGTGCAAAGTGACCTTCTGCAAAATGGACTGCCTCTCCTAATATGAGCCAACCCAGACCCTGCATTTATAATCTGAGGTCCCGTCCCTCTCCATGTGCCCTCTACGAAGGAGATGCAGAGGGCGGCAGCTCGAGAACAGGTCCTTTCTGTGGTGGCTCCCCACTTGTGGAATGCCCTCCCCAGGAAGGGAAGCCTGGCACTATCACTGGCTATTTTTAGGCACCAGGCAAGAATGTTTCTATTCTGTCAGTTTTGGGGCCCTTTACGCTGCAAAGTTTTAGATATTGCAACCTCCCTTAGGATGCCGGTAGGATGTGTTAAGACTACCTTTGACGTATATGAATGCGTTTAGCTTTTATTTTGCTATAGCTTTGGAGCAGTTTTTATTTTTGCATTTATGTTTTAAGTTGCTTTGGGTTCCTTTTTGTAAAAAAAAAGTGACCGTTATAAGTACCATTATAATAACCACGTCCATAACATCCATTTAATGCATGTTGCTTCCCCAAAGATCCTGGGAGATGTACTGTGAATTTTTATGTTTTAGTATTTTAACTTTTTGTACGTTTAAAACACTTGTAAGTTTTTCTTGATTTTATCATTTTATAAAAATATAAAAATAAAGAATTTTTTATTTTTTTTATTTATTTTTTTATTTCAACTGCTTCAGACCAACCTACCTGAATCTGTTATCATTTTATCTTTTTGTAAAGCACTTTGAGATGTGTGCGTTTCTAAACAATCAAGTAGTGTATAAATTTTATGAAATAAATAGCTTACACCTCACATACCTACTAGTTCCAGGACTCTTCATAGCAGTGAGGTCTGACCACCATCCCTGCACAGCAACAGCAGCATTCGGCTTCCAGATGTTTGGGGCTACAAAACATCACCCACCCCAGCCAGTACAGCCATGGGGAGCTGTTGTCCAAAGCATCGGGATGACACCAGGTTGGGGAAGGTTGCTTTAGAGCTGTGTCTCCCAAACTTGGGTCTCCAACTGCTTTGGGACTACAATTCCCATCATCGCTAGCTAGCAGGACCAGTGGTCAGGGATGATGGGAATTGTAGTCCAAAAACAGCCGGAGACCCAAGTTCAGGAAAGGTTGCTTTAGAACCACAAGCAGTCTTACCATCAGGAGAGTGAGGCATTCCTTCTCAGGTGGCTGATTTTTTAAGGGGGCAGGTACCAATAGAGGGACGGCAGATTGGATCAGTTTGGATAAAGGGACGCAGGTGCCGCTGTGGTCTAAACCACAGAGCCTAGGGCTTGCCGATCAGAAGGTCGGCGATTCGAATCCCCGCGATGGGGTGAGCTCCCGTTGCTCGGTCCCTGCTCCTGCCAACCTAGCAGTTCGAAAGCACATCAAAGTGCAAGTAGATAAATAGGTACCGCTCCGGCGGGAAGGTAAACAGCGACCCAGAAGCTGTACGCCAGCTCCCTCGGCCCGTAAAGCAAGATGAGCGCCGCAACCCCACAGTCGTCCGCGACTGGACTTAACGGTCAGGGGTCCCTTTACCTTTACCTAACTGTAGCACTAATGGCAGAGGTACCATATGATAATTTTAGAGTCCAGACTTAATGGTCTTATGGAGCACCCTTCTTTAGGTGGTTTGCACATAGCCCCTCCTGTCCATTCCTCCGAAGTGGGGCCCTGCACATCTGCCCTAAAATCCTGCCCTGATGGCTCCACTGGCTAAGGGAAGTTTTTTTTTTCTTCGGCTAATAGCAGCATAAAAGGTAAAGGGATCCCTGACCACTAGGTCCAGTCGTGACCGACTCTGGGGTTGTGGCGCTCATCTCGCATTATTGGGCGAGGGAGCCGGCGTACAGCTTCCGGGTCATGTGGCCAGCATGACAAAGCCGCTTCTGGAGAACCAGAGCAGCGCACGGAAACGCCCTTTACCTTCCCGCTGCAGCCGACCTTCTGATTGGCAAGCCCTAGGCTCTGTGGTTTAACCCACAGCGCCACCCGCGTCCTTCAATAGCATATGGGGGTTATTTTCAATGGGGTTGCTGCTGGGGGATAGGGATGGGGAGAAATTTGATTCAGTTCACATTGGATTGCCATATTTCAAACGGTGAAAAACTGGACAGCAAAGTTGTTGAGTGATGGGGGGGGCGCAAAGGAATATTTTGGATATATTTACGCCTGGAGATTCCGGGCGTATGGCAACCCTAGTTCAAATTTAAAGGCAAATTTACACAATTTGCTCTTTGCAAAACAATACGCAACAAACAGACATCCTTCAAAATTTGCATTTCTCCAAATTCCATTATCCAATCAATAAATGTGTACAGCAGTGCATTGCATTAGCGTCAACTGTGCATATATCAGTGAAGATAGCGTACAAAAGCATTATATAAGGGGAAAGGTCTTGCAAAATGTGTATGTTACAGGCACGCCAGTTTCTGCCCAACATTGGGGGGGGGGGGCGTGCTTGCGACATAACATGCTGGGAGGGGGCCCGGCGGGACTGCTCACACCCTCTGAAAGGCCCGGCAGAGCCAGCCACAGCTGCAGCTAGGCCCGGTGTAGCCTAGTTGCAGCTACAGGAGGGCCTGATGGAGCCTGCTGTGGCTGCAACTCCACTTGCATGCTCACACACAGCTCTGGTTCCTCCTACTGCACCTCTTCCCCAGACATGCCCTCTTCCAAAGTAAGCCTCCAGTGAGTGGAGAAATCAATTAGCAGCAGCTCCTCAGCTCCAGCCAGCTCCCCTTTCTCCGACATGTTGCCTTCCCCCTTGCCTTCAGCCGCCCACCTACATTCTGGATCTCTTCAGCTGCCCCTTCCATCTGGGTGCCTTGCAGCTGGGCTCCTGGTTCACTTTCAACCCCCTGTACATCTCATTTGGCAGGGCCCTCACCTCGCATGGAGTCACACTTTCCTGTCCATGGAAGCTTCTCACCCAAGCTACTCTCATTCTATCAAACTGCTCACTTTGTCACTTCTCTATTCTCGCAAGTCACTCGATGGGTGTTGCTATTCCTCCCTCCATCTCTACACAGGCACACCTCGCTCACAGGCCCTCCTCCAGGAAACAGAAATCCCACATCTGACACCAATGCTGCACACCACCCCAATCTCTGAGCGGTGTGGGGTTCCAGTCGCTTACCCATGGTTCATGTTTCCTTGTGGAGCAAGGCACAGCGGAAACTGTGGTGTCTTTATGATATATGGTTTATTTATACACATATATACCCTGAGCCCACCGTGGAGGGGTTCATAGCATTGACACGCTAAAAGGGCCTTGCTTCTCCCACAGCCACTGCCTTGGATTCAAACAGAAATCAAGCATCGCTCAGACTCTCTCTCCAGCTTGCTGCTTTGCTTCTAAGCTCACACCACTCCCAGCTCCCTGCCTTTGTCCTTCTGACTAGCCGTGAGTTAGGGGAAGAGACCCAACCCTTTTGCAGTCTTGCACATATCGCCTTCCTTTGCTTACTTAATGGACCATCACCCAGGCTATCATTTCCACAGGATGCTAGCCTGGCTTATATTTTAACACATGCGGGATTCAGGGGTTAAGAGGGTTCTCGGCATACAGCCTACACACACACCCGGCAAACTCAGATGTTGGGTACGTCACCATTATCCAATGTGGGCCAATTCATGGAGGGGCAATCGTAGGGTGTTACAAACTATATCTGGAAAGTTCCAGGGGGTCATTAGAAGTCTCTACTAGACAGAGACAGGGAAGTAAGTGTTGTGGAGTCTTACCCTTCAAAAATGTTCTGAATGTATTTTCAACCCAAATGTCCTGTTTCACCTTCCTTCTTTTTTTATACCCTCCTCTGTCTCCAGTTTCTGGTCTGCTTTTATACAGAGACAGAAAGCACTAAAGCCACACCCTAACTTCATCTTGATAAGCAATACTTTCTTAACCTCCATTGTGCATTGAAGCTGGGTTGAACCACAATTTATCATGAGGCAACAGCTTGGAAGCTTCTCTTGGCAAATGCTGTTGTGTCGTGATCCTGCATATCTCTTGTCCCATCAGGCTACTTCTTAAAAGTATGGGTCAGGCTGGAGGGTGGAGAAGCCTGTCACACGTACGCAATTGCACCTTATGGAACAGTTCCTGCTCATTTAAAATGACTATGTGAACTGACCTTATCTACACTGACTAAGAACCTCAGCAGAACCTAGAACCCTCTTCCTTTGAGAGTCGCGCAAGCACATGTGGCCCTAACCCAGCCATACCTCGTACATCATAGGCCCTCTGTACCCGGCGGAGGGCATCCCGTGCCCCATTGGGTTCGTCCTCCATGGTGGTCACTACAGTGACAGGGAGGCCAAAGTTGCGCAACGACTCCGCCAGGCCTTGCCCTACTTCCACCCAGAGGTCCTGCCCGGAGCTGATCACAGCGACATGGGCCCAGCGGAAGTACTTGAGCACGGTGTAGAGCACGGCGGAGGCCTGGGGCAGCGGCCGGGAAAAGGTGCCGAAACGCTCCACCTCGGCATCATCAGTCAGGCAAGACCAGGAGAAGACGGGCTTGTTCCAAGCTCTGCCCAGCAGCCCAGCTGCCTCGCAGGTGGCTGGGTTGACCGGGCCCACGAAGCCAGAGGCATAGCGCTCCGAGTTTACAAAGCCAACCATGGCCTGAGAGGACTTGCAGTCTTCGTTGAGGAGGACGTAGTCAAACCAGTAGCCCTGGTTCAGAGTAGGGTCCTTGTTGATGCGGGCAATGGCCAGCTTGGCCGCTGCATCAGGGTAGGCCCTGGCGTAGATGGAGTCGCAGGTCCAGGGGCCCATCACGCCCACCTTGAAGGTTGATGGCAGGACGCGGCAGGGCAAAGAGAGGAACAAGAGCCAGAAGAGGAGGGCTTGCCGGTGGGGGCCCTTGTAGCAGGCCCACCTGGGGTGGTTGGAAAGGCAGAGCAGGAATCTGTGGAAGCCAAGCCAGGCTAGGACCATGGTGTCGCAGAGCCCGGGAATGGCGCAGCGGTGGGGGAAGGGGGAAGGGAGGGGAAGAAGAGGGAGAAGGCACAGCTCACAAATCCCTTAGTCCCTCAGGGGCCAGGGCCAGAAGTCTTTTGTTGGAGTGGGTCCATTTGCCGCCATCAACTTGGTTAAGATTCACCGCACGCAGTCAAGAGAAATCACCCTGGAATAGAGAAAAAAAGAGAAACATCACACTATGCTAGGAAAAGGATGTTTGGGGCCCTGCGCATAGCTGTGGGGATCAGTGGGCATTGCCACAAACAACCCTGTTTGCATGTCCTGTGTTTGTTTTTAATCTCATTTTTAAAAAAACAACACGTTTTTTAAGACTGGGTAGCGTTACGCAGCCCACAGAAAGTTGGGTAAACAGCATGCGGCGAAACACCTCTCCACTTTGGGCAGCCATCTTGTTACCGAAGGCAAGCTTGTTGCCCGTAGCAACTACCTCACCATCTTCACAGGTGTAAAATGAACAAAAAGCACCACTCCAGGTTAGCTACTGCGTGGCCATATTTGTTGCCCAACTTTTAGGGCTTGTGATGCTTACAAATATAATTTGCTTCGCATTTCTTTTGGGCAAGGCAAACAATCCCATAGCGTAAGGGGGGGGCGCAGATATCACCACACTTCCCACAGAGATACACACACACACACAGCGAGAGAGAGAGAGAGAGAGAGAGGTCATGACAGGAGAGGCAGCCAGCTGCTTTGGCCAAAGTCCACCCTATTCTACCAGCCTCGGGCGGTATTATCCAAACTACTGTTCTGCTCATGCTCCAGTACCTCAACGAAGCTGCCCCATCCCTCAAATCCTAATCTTGCAGCTGAACTAAAACAGGATTAGCCTTTTGGCCCCAGCTGCCTCTTCGTATTAGGTGTGAATCGGTGCGATGGCCCTCACGTGCCCACAAGTGCTCAGCAGGTCACCTCTACCAACTCCTTCTACCCTTTACTATGAATAATGTTGCAAGGTGTGTTTGTGTGTGTATGTATGTGTGAAGTTATAGAGGGGGAAAGAGCTATGTGGTCTTAATTTTACACCCTTTGAGAAAAACTGGAAATGGGAGGGAAAGCTGGAAAACCACAAGCATGGATTGTGTTTTCTTTTAACACAATGATGGCATGTAAGGTCTGTTTCAACAGGCATAATGATATTTGTTACTGATGGTCAAGAACATAGAGCTGTTTTACTGGGGAAAAATATTGGAATTTTTACGCTGGCTCATTCTTGCATTTTTCCAAACATAATAATTTTCTGGGTGAATAGCATTCCCCCACCCCAATCTACGTGCTAGATTTACGCTCACTGTGGCCCATGCTATTTTAAAATTTATTTACAGTATGTAATGGCTTCTGTGTGGCTGGTTAGAAACCAGCTTTCTCCAGCTGATAATCCTGTGTAGCAACATTAGCAAGTTCCAAAATCCCAAATACCAGAATTTGAGGTGGGGCAAGGACTTAATTATAAGACATGTTGGACATTATACAGAACTCCAATATATATGTTTTAAAAATTAAAGATTGCATAGATGATAATGGAATCAATCTTTCAAAATGTGAGTTTGCAAAAATATTTGGTGGGAGGGGCACATATTTAAGACATCCACAAAAATATGCTTCTATGCTCTTCTCATTATCCCACTGGGAAGAGCTTTTGCATTATGCAACACGAGACAAGTCTACCTATTTTCATCTGACAAAGGTCAAGCGACTTGCCTTTCCACACCTGTGAATCTATTAAAAACTGAGTGCAAAGCTGGTGACCTACATTTACGATTCGGTGGAACGTTGTGAAATTCAGCAAGGCACAGCTGCTTATGAAGAAACCACATGGATGTTTCTCTGGATAAATCCCACTGAATGAAGATGCCCGTATTTGCTTTTGATACAAATGAGTTTTCCATGCAAGACTAGAGTGGGTCCCAGTAAGGCCTATTTTGGTCTCAGATCTGGGTCCTGAAATAGGCTGTGGAAATTACACCTTACTGTCCAGACGCTGCCTGCTTCTTCTGCCCCGTCTCCCTCTACTCCAGAGGTTGGACGGACAACAACTACCATAATCCCTGACCACTAGTCATGCTAGCTGAGACAGAGGGGAGTCATCTGGAGGGTCATAGCCTAGTCATGCCTGCTCTACTGTCTCTCTCACACACACACCATTTCACAGGATATGAATCTTTCCCACCCCCTGCAACACAATGACAAACATAATCTGTACATCTGCATCTTTGATGCATCTTTTATAGATACAGGGGTTAACTACACGGTTTCATGGCGGGTAATGCTATCAGTGGCTACTAGCAATGACCACTGTGATGTATCTCCGCTGCTGGAGTCAGTATGCCTCTGAATGCCTCCATCCCCAAAGAAAAATAGCAGCCCCCATAAAGCTTCTGAAGGAGCGTCTCCACCCCCATCATTCTGCCCGGACACTGAGGTCCAGCGCTGAGGGCCTTCTGGCGGTTCCCTCACTGCGAGAAGCAAAGCTACAGGGAACCAGGCAGAGGGCCTTCTCAGTAGTGGCACCTGCCCTGTGGAACGCCCTCCCAGCAGATGTCAAAGAGAAGAACAACTACCAGACTTTTAGAAGACATCTGAAGGCAGCCCTGTTTAGGGAAGCTTTTAATGTTTGATTGATTATTGTATTTTAATATTTTGTTGGAAGTCGCCCAGAGTGGCTGGGGAAACCCAGCCAGGTGGGTGGGGTATAAATAACAAATTATTATTATTATTATTATTATTATTATTATTATTGAGAGCGAGCTTCCAGACAGCCTTGAACTCTGGCAACTCTTGCTTTAGAAAACAAATATGGACAACACGAATGCTCATTATCCCTAGATGGATGCGAAGGGGACCACGCTACTCCACGGGGTCAAGATGCCCACAACTTCATGGGGCCTATAGGACAAAACTAACCAACCACCTTTTTTGTCCTGCACAGGAAATGCACCTCATTCATTTTCCCTTGGGGTTTACTCATCCGATGAGAAGTGGGTGCAGGCCTGACTGATCATATTTGGCTCAGGGGAAGAATGCGTCACCACCAGCACCACACAAACACAAACCTAGGTCATGCTGGCTGATGAACCCGCAATCATAGATATGAATATATGTATTAGTTATGTACCAGTTATTTTCACTGTTTCTGTAGCATGTGCTTTGGCTAGCTTAATTTTGGGATCACTCATGGAATTTGCTGTGCAGTAACTTTTGCACAGGGGACGCGGGTGGCGCTGTGGGTTAAACCACAGAGCCTAGGGCTTGCCGATCAGAAGGTCGGCGGTTTGAATCCCTGCGACGGGGTGAGCTCCCGTTGCTTGGTCCCTGCTCCTGCCAACCTAGCAGTTTGAAAGCACGTCAAAGTGCAAGTAGATAAATAGGTACCGCTCCGGCGGGAAGGTAAACAGCATTTCCGTGTGCTGCTCTGGTTCGCCAGAAGCAGCTTTGTCATGCTGGCCACATGACCCGAAAGTTGTATGCCGGCTCCTTCGGCTAGTAAAGCGCGATGAGCGCCGCAACCCCAGAGTCATCCGCGACTGGACCTAATGGTCAGGGGTCCCTTTACCTTTACCTTTACCTTTTGCACAACATAATTATTTTATTTTATCTATTACTCACTCACATATTCTCCCTTTCATGTAGCCTTGTCCCCATCCAAGGATGACAACCCAGAATTATGTGTGGCTTTCTGAGACAGGCATGCCCAAGGACCAATCAGGAAGCAGGTGCTTTAAGGCCCGGCCTCCGTGTTCTGAGGAGATTCCGTCCCCCCAAAATATATATATATTACTAATTTTCCACAAATTTTGCACATATAATTTCAACCCATAATAAACATTTTGGTTTTTTTTAATTAAACAAAAACAAAAACTGAGATTATTTTGACAAGGAGACCTGTTTTAATTTCTTTGGACTCTCAAAGGAGCGTCGCCCACAAGCTCCCTGACTAAAGCTGCTAACAAGGGCTTTGCTGGACCTTCGACAGCAAGAAAACCAATTCTTACACCGCTTTGAAGCAGGGATAGTGTAAAAAACAAACAAACTTGCATGCCCCACTCTCTCCTGTTTCATAAAAGTCCCCATCTCATTCTCCTGGCATTACACCTGCCGTTCTGTACAAAGCGGTGTCCTGAAAAGATTAGGAGAAATAAGGCTTCTTGTAGTAGAAACCTGAAACTATTTAAATCACCTCTTATAAGCCAGGCCCATTGTCTGTGGAGAAGAGGATTCTTCCTCTCCTTTACAAGGGAGAATTGCATTTGTGTTGACAGGAAAATGGTGGCCAAAAGGGTGGGGGACACGGACAATGTCAAGTACAGTTTCGAAACACAAACCACAATGCCTTCATGGATAAATTAGTCATATTTAAACCAACTGGGGGGGGGGAGATTTTGAGTGACTAGAAAAGTTCTCCTAGTCAGGGCCGGCCTGCTCATGAGGCGGGCTGAAGCGACTGCCTCAGATGGCAGAATCATGTGGGGCAGCACCCCTGCTCCCGCTGCAAGGGTCATGGCGGCAGCTTCTCCTGGCAAGATCTCTTAAGATTTCTGAGAGATCTTGCCAGAAGCCGCGGCACAAACCCGGTAAGCACAGCAGGAGAAGTAGGGGCACAGCACCACAGAAGGGGGTCCTGCCTCCTGGGGTCAGTCCTGTCCCCCTCCCACTTGGCCATGATGGCTTTGCTGCCTGCAGTCGTTGGTCAGGGAGTCTTCCAGCAAAGGCAGCGTCGACCTCTGATAGGCCAGAGTGCCCCAGTTAACTGGCCAGCAAGTTTCAAAATATATAGGTTTGGGGGTTTTTTTTAACATAAGCACTTTTAAAAGCTGCAACTGCCATCTTAGAGAAGGATGGGGACCTTCCGCCTTCTCTCTCACACATGAGGAAATAAGTCCTCTAAGATGTAACAAACAAAGGAAGTGTGGGTCTTGTTTCAAAATGGTTGTTTCCTTAAATGCAAATTAATTAATTGAGTCAATTAAAGTATCTTTTGATCAGCTGGCAGCCCTAAAAAAAAAAAAAAAAACGAATTCAAACTGCATAGTGCCACATCAGCTTGAAAATTGAATTTCGTGTATGTGTAGATTATTAGGGCGACGTTTTCTAATTCCATCTGTAGCACATAGGAAAATGAGAACAGAGCAGATTAGCCATTATTATCCTGTGCTTACAATAAACCCCTAGGTGGTCTGCCGGTTATGCTCTACTGACGCAGCAAATTAGTGGAAGTCCCTTAACTTGGCAGGTTAAAGGTGGCGGCTCTGACATGACCTATGGGGGGAAAGGCAATTTTTATGCACAAGCCAGTCCACACTTGAATCTCTGGGAAAGCAGCGCCAAATGGCGGTTTGCCTGTATGACTCAGCCACCGCACCTTAAATCACCACAGATATCACCCGGTGTCAACTCAGACCATAATACGTGCCCCGGGAGACAGATCACACATTTGACTGAGAGGCGTCGAGTGGATGAACAAATGAAGGGAGAAATTTCATTACAGTACTAGATTATTCAATTGCATTCTGTGGCTTTATTAGGATCTATTTTTCACGTTGCATCTAAAAACGCCTTGAATCACAGCTTGCTTAAGCAACGGGGTGTTTTGTAACTGGCTGGCAGAAATGTAGTTGGTAACTAAGGGTCTGCCTTTGCTATACTTAAGATATATACATTGCTTAAGGTCTTGCGCCTGGTAAAGGGACCTGCTTCAGACAACAGGAAACACCTTAAACCACAAAGAAACGGACTAAGAATATTGTGAGGAGACAGGAACAAGAATGGAAAATTCCCCACACGTGCTCTATCCCTAAATTTATGAAGTAATGCAGTTGGCCTCTGGGTTGCTATATATACAATCCATATGTAAGCTCAAGTTTGCAGAAAGCTTTTGATTGGCTATAAGTAGGGTTGCCAAAAAGTTGTTGAGCTTTTTTCTAGGAAAAACAAACAGACATTTTGCTGATTTCCACCAGTTAAATCCCAGGCATTTGACAACCCTACTAAAAGCCATCACATGTGTCCTGATGGATGGCTTATAAGTATTTTACTAACCCCTGAGCGCATGATGCAATCTTTCCTTGGCCCTCCGAGGTCACACATGTTCTCTATAGCTTCACTAAAGACTTCTCTGTTTGCCATTTCCTATTTGGGACCTCCATCAATGGGCCCCGGGGCTAAATTTCACTCTTCAAAAATGGTGTCTTCCGGAGGGAAAGGAGACTACTGTGACATGGGGGCTGGACATGGGGCAGTTCCTAATACCTTTATGTTTACCAAGGAATGGCAAGAGACAACAGATACAGCAAAGGAGAGCTAAGGAGGCTAGCGCACTGGTCTTCAACTGGTGGGTGGCAGTCTAATCTGAGGTGGGTGGCAACAGCAGTACTACCACCATACAAATTTATGGTGAAAAGTGAAGAAATAGGTCCCCAAAGGCAAGTGTGGGTCCGAGGACTGAAAATGCTGAAGACTGCTGGGCTAGTGGGAAGTAGACTTGGGCAACTGAATGAGAATCATGCATGCATGCAATCCCCACATGCCTTCTCCATGGGGAAATTGTAGGAACGTTTATATAATATGGTTGCAGAGTTAAACGTTTCCTTATTTAAACCTGCACAGCGGCAAATGGATTGCTGACTCGTTTGAGTCCTTCGTCCCTTGATTGTCAATCCCTTTTATCCCTCTTAAAATAAAGATACACATGAATCTGATTAATAACCAAAATAAACTAATTTACTGACAGATTCATTCATGTACATACTTAGGTTACTGAACAAAAGAGATAAACTATATATTACATTAGTGAGTCCTGAGAGACTCCATCAAAGCATCTACAACCAGCAGCAGCAGCCTAACTGACCAATGGACCAAACTGACAGATTCATAGATGGCAGTTAGTCATCTCATGGAATGTTGAATAGACTGACATATCCCACAGAAATGACCAAAGCTCTGGAGAAAAGCTTGCGTGAAGTTGCACCTGCACCAAACAGGTGGTAGGAGAGAGGGAAATGGCCGGCAGCTCTTTCCACCACCAGCTACCCTGTAACTTCTCCAAGAGGTTGTGCACTCAGGTACACAACACATGTGGAGAAAATTAAGTAGGGTGGACATACACTAGGCGGCTTGGCCATAAATTGTCCCAAGACATTGTGAAGTGTCTTTGCCCTAGAGGGAGATCTTCTGAGCCACCACTGGAGATGGGACTTTTTTCACATTTCACATATTTTTGTTATGGGCCTTAATATTCAAAATGCATTAGTAACATAGTGTTTAAAGTCAAAAGCTATATCACAAGATGAGAAATCAACTTTCCTTCTTTCTCCAGGACCCTTTGTAGATGAGAAATCTCTCTCTCTCAAACACACACACACACACACACACACACACAGACAGCAGCTATTGTGATAATACATGTTGGGTAGATGTTTGTTGCACCAAGGTTGTGGGTAGCTATGGGGTGGTACCTATGACATCTTTGCAGCAAGAACAAGAAGTTCTACATCTCACTATCCAGAAGAGTCTAAGAGATCATGCCCTTTTACTTAATCTTCAAAAGGCAGAATGGAGGGGTTCCCTATAGCACTACACAACACTTTCCTCCCAATTTCTAACAAGAACAAACAACTAGCTACACACATATGCAATTTTTTGGGGGGGGGTTGTCTCTCATATGTAGTGTACAGATATTTATCAGATGGTATTGTCGTGCTACTTGGCTTTCCCATTTATTATTATTATTATTATTATTATTATTATTTTGTTATTAACCCGCACTTCCCCTAAGGTCCCAGGTTATAAATAAAACACAATAT